>JARQZK010004367.1:72500-110000 GCA_030704885.1 Cynegetis impunctata
AAGAGGGACCGTAAGACAATAGAGTGGATTAGAGGAAAGACCCAGGTAATTAATAGACGTCATCCACAGAATAAAATCCCTCAAATGGCAATGGGCAGGGCACCTAGCGAGAAGGACCGACAATAGATGGACCATAAGGACAACACAGTGGTACCCAAGAGGCGTCAAAAGGCCAAAGAGGCGCCCTAATATAAGATGGGATTATGATATCAGGAAAGAAGCAGGAACAAAGTGGTATCAAGCTGCTCAACAACGTAATACATGGGCAGGAATGAAGGAAGGATATGCGAGGAGGCTGCACCGTACTTAACGGTAGACCATTCTCAAAAAAACTTTAATATGTTTTATAATGCATGTCTGTTTACTGATTGGCGTGGTCTATTTGAAGATACCGACTCTAAATTTTTAGACTTCATCAATAAGATGATTAAGTGTTTTGATACAGTATTTCCCCTTCGCAAAATGAAAACTAAGCGTCACAAATCTTGGACAACTAAGGGAATTCGAATTTCATCTAAAAATATGAGATCGCTAATGTATATTAAAAAATTCATAGATAACCCCTCTATATTGAATTACATTAACAACTATAGGGCATTATACCGCAAAATCATTAAATCGGCTAAGCACAACTTCTACAATGTTCGCATCTCACAAGCTTCGAACTCTTCCAGAGAAACATGGTCTATAATAAATGACTTAAGAGATAAAACCCGTTCCTCATGCTATGTTGATCCCAGCCCTGATGAACTGAATAATTACTTCGTGAATGTATGTAAGAATATCAATTCAAATATAGTTCCGAGTTGTGATGCTCTCTCCTTCCTGCTACCATCTAAAAAGATTATGGACAGTTTCTTCCTGAGACCAGTTGACACACATGAACTGATGCAAACCATAAGCGATATACAAAATAAAGATTCATTTGGAAATGATGGCTTATCCATCAAATTATTTTTAAACATACCTGATACAGCCATCAACATTTTAGTCTCGTTGATTAATGAATCTTTTGAAGTTGGTCTCTTTCCCAATTGTCTGAAAACAGCCATTATTATCCCACTCCATAAGGGTGGAGAAAAAACTAAAACTTGTAACTATAGACCTATTGCTTTATTGCCTGCCTTATCGAAGATAGTTGAAAGGCTCATGAAATGCCGTCTCTTACCCTTCCTTCTCAAACATATTATTCTTACAGCACAACAGTATGGCTTCTTACCCACAAAATGCACTAATGACGCAATGTTTTCGGTTCTTAATGAAGTATATACATCACTCAATGACAAAGTGTTCACAACTTCAGTTTTTTGTGACTTTGCAAAGGCCTTTGATTGTGTTAACCATGCAATTTTAGTACGAAAACTTCAGTTTTATGGCATACGTGGGTCTCCTTTAGAATGGTTTAAATCTTACCTAATTAACAGGCAACAAACAGTACGAGCAAATGGTAAGAATTCAATAAATCTACCAATAGACAGTGGGGTACCTCAGGGCTCGGTTTTAGGACCAATTCTCTTTCTTCTTTTCATCAACGATATTGTGGACTTGAAAATAAGTGGTAGAATTACTTTGTTTGCTGATGACACCAGTGTAACTTGGAGTAACTCTGATATACAAGCCTTACAGTCAATCATAAGTAATGATTTGATGGCTATTAAGACCTGGTCTGATTCAAATGGACTTTGTTTCAACACAGATAAAACTGTAGTAATGTCTTACAGAGGAACCCTACAACCTGTTACCCTAAACAATAAAACAATTCAAACAGTAAACTCAGTGAAGTTTTTAGGTCTTTATATTGATGAGTCGCTCAAATGGTGTACTCATATAGACATATTAACAAAAAAATTATCTTCTGCATGTTTCGCCATTAAAACGGTTTCTAGAGAGCTTTCAATTTCTGCTGCGTTGTCGACATACTTTTCTTTATTCGAATCACACCTTCGTTATGGTTTTCCATATTGGGGTTCATGCAGCCTCTTCCACTTTGAGTCTGTTTTCAGATTGCAAAAGAGAGCAGTTCGTTATATGTTCGATCTGAGCAGAAGGACACATTGCGAATTCTACTTTAAAAAATTCAAAATTCTAACCCTTCCTTCACTATTCATATTCGAATCCGTCTGTGTGGTTCGCAAACACATTCATAACTTTTCAGAAAGACCAAATCATAGATATCCCACAAGAAATTCAGATACAGATATTTATTTAATAACGCCCACATCCGTCTTAGCAAAAAACTCCTTTACCTACAATGCCGGAAAGTTATACAATCATCTACCATTGGAGATAAAATCCTTGAGTACGTACAAAAAGTTCCGAAGTTCGACTAAGGCTTTTCTTTTGGAGAGACCATTTTACTCAGTAGCAGAATTTTATTCTGTAACTGAATTTCACAATGTAACATAGACCCTTGAGATCCACATTTAGTAGCAACATATATTAATGTTTTGTTTTTTAATGTTTTGTTTTTTTTTTTATATTATATAATACAATATGTAATATACAAAATTTTATATCTGTATGATAAGTTTAGTTGACAAATATGTTGATTCTGAACATATGTTTATACATAATTGACTGATAAATGCTTTTTATTTTGTTCTTCTATTCAATAGATTCTTGTTTTGTTCAACGATTGAAAGTGTGTTTTGTTTGATTAGTTATCATTGTTAAATTTTATTTTTAATTTTTTATAGGTATGTGCTTTGTCGACAAAATTTTGTAATTTTATAGGACAATAAAGCTGTTTCTCTCTCTCTCTCATAGATGCATATGATGATGATGATGATATATATATATATATATATATATATATATATATATATATATATATATATATATATATATATATATATATATATCATTATCATCATCATATGAATATATGAGAGAGAGAGAGAAACAGCTTTATTGTCCTATAAAATTACAAAATTACAATTATATATATATATATATATATATATATATATATATATAAAACAAGCAAAGTTATCGGTCTAGCCCGCATATGTCGAAGCAGCCGTTCACACGTGTTTCGGACTCTTCGGTCCTCATCAGAACGGCGTAGCCAAGTATGCGATGAAAAACCTGGAAATGAAACAGCAACAACAAGCAGAATCTCTTGCTTCGGAAGACAATCACACATTTGTGGTACATTGTTCGAACTCTCCGGTTTGGGAGATTTGGTCAAACTCTGACCACGGAGGCGATTAATGCCATCCGTGAGATCCTGGACCGTGGAAATAAACTACAAAGAGGAAATTTATCGCGGGGGAAAAGTATATAAAACAAGCAAAGTTATCGGTCTAGCCCGGTCCATCGCATACTTGGCAACGCCGTTCTGATGAGGACCAAAGAGTCCGAAACACGTGTCAACGGCTGCTTCGACATATGCGGGCTAGACCGATAACTTTGCTTGTTTTATATACTATTTCCCCGCGATAAATTTCCTCTTTCTATATATATATATATATATATATATATATATATATATATATATATATATATATATATATAAATATATATATATATATATATATATATATATATATATATATATATATATATATATATATATTGTTACGAATTCGGGTTCGCTAGGATAATTTCCAATAACTAACTAAATTTAATCAATAAACACAACAAATCAGTATTTATTTACACAACAGTAATTTTAAAATAACCACACTTTTCAATAACTGTCACTACTTCAAAACACAAGCTTCGTTCTTCTTTAATAACACGGTAATTCACTGTAAACTGTAAAACTAACTGTAGACTGTCCCTCGTCTCTTCTATGGTCGCTTTTATATGTCTTGTCATTCCTTCGAGAAGCTTCCAGAATGTTCTAGTCTTCGAATTAAGAGGGCGGTTACTTCAACGTTCATCGAATATTCCAGAGAACACAGAGTCGGCTTTAGACATTTTCGTAACACTGCCCCCCTCTTAAGTTTGATCGTCCCGATCAAAATCTTCTGATAAACTTCCACCGTGATACTTTGCTAGCCTATCTAAATGTACAACTTTAGGCTTCGTCCTAGGAGTGCGTTGGATTCGGTAGACAACATCATTTATCCTCTTTGTGACTTTATAGGCTCCTTCCCAATTCTGGCTCAATTTAGGTGATAACCCTTTCTTTCGCTGGGGATTGTACAACCATACTAAATCTCCTTCTTTAAATCCGGCTGAGTTCGCCCTCAAATCGTATCTGGTCTTCATTCTGTCAGTACTAGCATCTATCTTATCCCGGACGTGCTCATGGATCTTGCTTAGGTGCAGTCTCAATTCATCTGCATAAGTCTTTACTTCCAATGGTGTATCTTCGGGAGTACCGAACAGCAAATCACATGGACGTAATTCTCTACCAAAGAGTATCTTTGCTGGAGTATGACCTGTGGAATCATGAACCGATCCTCGATAAGCCATCAGCAGTACTGGCAAATATCTGTCCCAATCCTTTTGGTGATCACCTTCGACAGGTATTGTTCCATGGTGCGATTGAATCTTTCCACCATGCCATCAGACTGGTGGATGTAATGGAGTGGTTCTGGTCTTTCGGATGTTCAATATCTCCATCACTTTCTTAAAAACTTCGCTTTCGAAGTTTCTTCCCTGGTCTGAGTGCAATTCCAGTGGAACTCCGTATCGAGATATGAACTGATCTACCAGTACACGTGCGACAGTCTCAGTCTCTTGGTTAGGAAGAGCATAGGCTTCAGGCCACTTGCTGAAGTAATCCATGACAACCAGTATGTATTTATTTCCATCGTTAGAAGTTGGAAATGGCCCGGCAACATCAATAGCGATCCTCTCAAATGGAAGCCCTACATTGTATTTCTCCATTTTTCCACGAGTTCTCTTTGAGGGTCCCTTAGTGGCTGCACATGTTGGACATTTTCTGCACCAAGCTTCTACGTCATCACGGCAGTAGACCCAATAAAATCTTTCCCTTATCCTTGCAATTGTCTTATTCACGCCAAAATGGGCCCCTGAGCTTCCACCGTGGATTTCCTGTAGAAGTTCTTGCACTTTGCTGGTTGGTACCACTAAGAGGGTTTTGATTTCTTTACCATCCGGACTTTCCCATTTCCTCTTGAGTAACCCATTTTCAAGAATTAAGGAATCCCATTGCGCCCACAGTGCCTTCGTTTTAGCGCTCATCGTTGAAATATCTTTCCAGGTGGGTCTACGGTCGAGTCTTTTCCATTCTCTGAGATGCTTTATTTCAGGATCTTGTTCCTGTGCCTCAATTAATTCTTCTGTCGTCCATCCCTGTTTCAAATCGATGGTAGTTCTCCTTAAATCGATTATTCCTTCTTTCATTTCAATTTTCTTGCAGTGTCGACATTCTTCTTTGCATGGTCGTCTGGATAAAGCATCAGCATTATTATGGATTTTTCCTCGTCGATGTTCTACTTTGCAGTCATATTGTTGCAGTCTTTCTATCCATCTTGCGATTTGGCCCTCTGGAATCTTCATCTGCAATAACCATTTGAGTGCTGCATGGTCAGTCCGAACCAAAAATCTTCTTCCATAAAGGTACTTGTGAAAATGCTCTATGGATTTTATCAGAGCTAACAATTCCTTTCGAGTAACGCAATAGTTTCTTTCTGATTTGTTGAAAGTTTTGCTGTAATATTCGATGACTCTTTCTTCGCCTCCTTGTACTTGTGACAAAACAGACCCAATGCCCATATTGCTAGCATCCGTATCTAGAATAAATAGTCCCGTAGTCTGTGGATACGACAAAATAGGGCTTGAGCAAAGTGCAGCTTTAAGTTGTCGAAATGCTGCCTCGCACTCTCTTGTCCAGTTGAAGGTGGCTTTATTTTCAGTCAGTTTATGTAATGGTTTAGCTATATCAGCAAACTTATCTACAAATCTCCGATAATAGGTACATAGTCCTAGAAAACTTCTAACTATGTACCTCAGTTTCATATTCATATATGTTGACAACGAGAGGTTAAGATCGCTATAGATTTATTGTTTTGAATATGCGGTTTCTAGGTCGAATTGATTGACGGAACTAGTGTTGATGAATAGAGTAAATCTCGCTCTCCAAAATGTGATATAAATGGAAAACTGAAATAAAAATCGTGAAGTGAAACATTAATCGAATTAATCGTGAGGTGTAAAAAAAAAAAAAAAAATATTGTAAACAACAAAACAACTCCGTCGTGAATCACAGAGAACTGTCAAGTGGCGAAACTGGAACATTTGATCTACCAAATCAGTGAACTACCCAAAGATGACGAGCATGTTTGCCTGTCATCGAGGACAAGAGGTGCAAAATCTAATATGTGTGAACTGCTATGCCGTGTACCATCCAAGTTGTTTCAAGCGTGACCATAAAGGCAGTCACGGGAAATACATAGGTGGGTATAAAGTTGAATGCTGCAGTGCAACCGGAAAAACTGATACTAACGGCACAAGCCTCCAGAATGACAATCAAACTAGTGCTGAAGACCTTAATTCGGAAAAACTGCAGAAGAAATGCAAGAAATTAAAGCGATTAAACGAGGAACTAATCCAGGAAAACCAAAATCTGCAAACAGTGGCGGATGCAAACCAAAAACTTAAAGAGTGTAATGATGAAATGACCTTACTGAGTATAAGCCTACAAAACAGAAATAAAGCACTTGAAACACTCATTGACAATAGCATCGACGAAGAATATACTAAACTAATTGACGAGAATTCAGCATTGAAGAAGGAAAATTCTGATCTTCAGGAACAACTATACCAACTTGAGGGGAAAATGAAGCTAGATAAGCAACTTTATGATCAAATGAAATCTGAATGTGTGGAAACAGAAAAATATTTCACCAAGAAACTTACAGAACAGTCGGAAAATAATCTGGCACTCATGAAAGAAGCCCAAAAGCTCGGGGAAGAAATAAAATCCCATGAGGAAGAATCTATTCAGAACGAAACTGCCAAGACTGAAATGATAAACCAAGCAAATTTAAAGCAACTGGAAATAATGCAAAAAAATGAAGACCTACAAAATAAAATCTACCAACTAATAGCTACTGAAGAAAGATTGAAAGGCGAAATCAGAGATATGCAAGAAATAAAGAAGGAAATGTTGATAACCATAGAAGTGCTCACTGCTGAAAACAAATTTTGTTATAGGGAGGTCGAGAGAATTAAGAGTGAGCGAGCACAGATCCGAGAAAAAACTGATGTAGGTGAAAGGAGATCACTCAAGTGTGAATCAGCGAAAGAAAAAGAGAAGATTATAAGCCTTCAGGGTGAAATCGAGATAATCACAGATGAACCTGTTACAGGAGGAGTGAGGTATCAGGATAGCAAACGCTTGGCTGAGGGTATGAAAGGGTATTGTATGGATTCCAAAACACAAAATGGGGAATTCTACAAAATGATGAAGCGCCTAGAAGCACAGGAGGAAGAACTTTCGAGAAAACTCATGGAAATTGAAAATCGACTCTATGAGAGACTATATGAAAAATTGAAAGATGAAAAAACTGCTGGCAAACTAGTAAACACCAAAAAAAAAATATATCAGAAAACAGTAATGCAACATCAAAAATCCCTGAAGAGAAAGACAACACCACTAGTGATAAAAATATCGTCTATAGGCGAGAAAACAATGGAACTATATGGCCCTCAAACTTCTCTGTCCAGGAAACAAAAAACACCAAAGCTATTCACTCGCAGTAACAAAAAACAAAATCACGGACGAAACCCAGGAAAAGCTGAAAAATTCAGGTACTGTGGAGGTATCTCTGATACACAGACTGGGACCCCAAATTGATTCGTCCTGCGAAAGAAGAGAAGCTGATAAGTCCAAAAAACGATCTCCCAATGCTGAAACAGAATCATGCAAAATGAACACACTCGCATATCACCTAAAAATGATAATAATCATACTGAACTCCTACAGTGGAAGGAAGCGAAAGGGAAAAAAAGAAGGGGTCAAAAGTGAACGTCGGCAAGCCATTTTTGGATCACAAAGAGAAGATGATAGTCTCAAGGCGTATATACCTCTGTCATTCACCTGTCAAAGGTAAATCTAGAAAATAAAGAACAAGACATCCAAGCTTTCCTGAGGCAGAAATTGCCTAACGTGGACTGCTTTGTGGAGGAATTGACTGTGAAGTCAGGAGCATATAGGAGCTTTAAAAATATCTGTTCCTGTCACATATAGCTCAGGATGCTAGATAGCAAATTCTGGCCAGCAAACCTTATTATAAAAAAATATAATACTAAGAGGAAATTCTCGGAAGACAACGACTCGAACAACGCAAAACTAACAAGAGGACATATAAATGAACCAAAAAAAAAAATACAGCAACCACATAAAAAGATGTCTAATATAAACCTCTTGCTGAGATGAGCCATGTTGCAGTTCCCACAAGAAGTACTTGTGTCATGGATAACTTGTGTGTACGGAAAGAGCTAAGTCTAACAAAAAATAAGATTCAGGATACTCTGAACATCTTTTATATTAATATACAGTGCTTAAGAAATAAAGTAAACATACTAGAACTATATGTACTTAAGCATGATATACACATTCTTGCTCTTTCTGAGACCTGGCTTCAACAAGATGAAGCCCATAACCTTACCGGGCTTCAAGCTCATATCAGGCTATACAAGAAAATCACATATAACATGGAGGAGTGAGCATTTTTGCTAGGAATGACAAGCGTAAAACCAATAGATGCTGAGGATCTATGTGTTGATCTTGATTGCGAATTCGCATGTGGCCGTATTGTAAGAAATGGGATTGTAGTGGTCTGTACTTATCGTTCCCCGATTGCAACAGCGAACTGTATCTGAGTAGATTAGATGCACTTTTGGAGGAAAGACTTAACTATAACTCGAAGGTCGTGGTCTTGGGAGATTTTCAATTTTAACTTCAAAACTAATGACGGCATAGTAAGAGATTGCAGAAATATATTTCATCCTATGACCTTATCGAACAAGTCTTTACTGACACCAGGGTAACTGCAACCAGTAGAACTAGAGTCGACAACTTGTTCACAAATCTCCAGAAAGGTTCATTGTCTTGGAGATAGTGGAGCCTTTTATGTCAGATCATAAAGGTATAGACCTGAGAGTGAAAAACAATGTAAAACCTCCTATCGCCACCTTGGTCTGTCGCCCTATGACAGCATAAGGCTATGACAACTTAAACTGAGGTTCCTTAACACGAATTGGAATTTTTCTCATCATAATGCCCAGGAACCAGGCTCATGATATTGTGAATACTTTTGTCTGACATCCGTTTACGCTGCTTTTCCTGAGAAGGAGGTGAGAATGGTAGGTAACAGTCACATTAGGATATTGAAGATACTCAGAACTTTAAATATCTAAAATCCAAACTGGATGCTGCTCAGACAGTTTTGATGTTACTGGATCCAAAGAAAGTCTTGAATTATTACATTTCCTAAGAAAAGAATATTCGAAACATGATTAACACTGAAAAGATAAATCTTACAACAGGAGAATTTTGGATTCAGATAACCTTCAGAAAACAGCTTGGAACATTATAAATGACAGCTTGGGCAGAGGTAGAACAGCTTCTGACAGTGGTATATCTGCTGGTGAATTCGCAGAATTTTTCCAGGACGTTATACAAAATCTAGTTCAAAACTGTGAATTGGCGGATGATGGATCTGATGTTCTTAGTTTCGATGACTTTGTTAAGAAAATTACACCAAATAACAATCATTTTACCTGCATCCAACAGATGCACAGGAGGTCCGCTGGATTATTGGGAATATGAAGAACTCAGGGTCGAGGATTGTTATGGTTTGAGTGCTGGTCTGTTGAAGGTGGTCGCTGATGACTTGGATTATCCAATCGCAGTTCTTGTGAAAACATGTATGAGGGATGGTGTGTTTCCGGATGTGTTCAAGATATCTAGGGTGTCACCGGTTCATAAAAAGGGTGATTTGAATATGCCGGCTAATTATAGACCCATCTCTATTATACCCCTGTTGGGCAAGATTTTTGAAGCTATCTTGAAGACACGTCTTTTAAATTTCTTTGAAAAAAATAACCTTCTTAGCGCTAGTCAGTTTGGCTACAGAACTGGGAAGTCTACTGTTGGGGCGATCTGTGAGCTCTGTAATGCTATATGGGATGGTTTCGATGATAAATCGATCAGCTCTGCTAGATTTTATGACCTGACACGAGCGTCTGACACAGTGCGCCAGGATTATCTACTGATAAAACTTGAGAGATATGGTATTCGGGGTACTACTTTAGACCTCATCTCTTCATATCTAAAAAACAGGACTTACTATGTTGAATATGGTGGGCAGAGCTCTGATGCTCACGCAGTGCGATATGGAGTTCCACAGGGGTCTGTACTTGGACCTTTGTTCTTTATAATTTATTTCAACGATCTACCCATTAATCTTGGCCAGACTGTAAAAGCCGTCTTCTACGCTGACGATGCAACCTACCTAGCCACTGGCAAAACGAGGCAAGAAACACTTGCTACCCTGGAACAGTCAGAGGTCATATCCAAAGACTGGTTTTGTATCAATTGTCTGACTCTCAATGAAACAAAAACCCAAAACATAAGCTTCTCTACAGCAAGAAGCAATTACAGTGAGCCAGTTAAACTCTTGGGCGTTTACTTGGACTCAAAGTTGGATTTCGTTTTCCACACTGAGGATCTGTGCAAGCATCTAGCAAAAGCGACGTTCGGAATAAGACAATTAAGGTTCCAGTTAGACAGTCAACATTTAAGAATGGCCTATTTCTCTTTGTTTCATAGCATACTGACTTATGGATTAATAGTTTGGGGTAACTGTAGTAACAGGGAAAAAGTATTTGTAACACAAAAAAGGGTGATACGTATTATGAATTTTAGTAGCTCCAGGTCTCATTGTAAGCCTCTATTCAAAAAACTATCGATTTTGCCACTGCCCTGTTGCTATATTATGGAGTGCCTTTTGTTTGTTCATAAAAGATGTTTGACTCATGGTGTTATGCGGCACAATAATATACACACATATGCAACTAGGAATAGTGATAAAATTTGCATACCTTTGTGTAGAATTAAGAGAACACAAAATATATACAGATACATCAGCGTTGGGCTATACAATGCCTTGCCAAACTGCTATAAAGATCTAACATACAATATATTTAAGAAAAAAATTCGCAACATATTGATGATGCATTGTTTCTATACAGTTGAAGAGTTCCTCCTGCACATGCCCTCCTGTACATGCGAGTAGAAAGTTTAAGTTTTAAATTTATTTATTTTTTTGTGCTCCTGTTTTCGAAATTGTTATGTTGTATGTGATTTCTAATTCTAAATTTTGTAATGTATTTTAGGACAAGTGTAAAATTCTTGAAATTTTATATGAATAAATATCTATCTATCTATAACCTCATGTTTGTCTTTCGGTCTTGGCCATTCTCTTACTGCTTTGACCTTATCCTCTGATGTATGTATTCAGCTAGATGATATCGTATGTCCTAGAAAATGTACCTGATTTTGAAATAGGCAACACTTTTTATAGTTTAATTTCAAATGAGCATTCCTAAATCTGCTGAAAATTTCTTTCAGATTTTTCAAGTGGTCTTCGAAGGATGCTCCCATAACCATCACATCATCTAAGTATACTAAACAGGTTTTCCAAGTTAATCCTTTCAGAACCAATTCCATCAGTCGTTCAAACGTTGCCGGTGCATTGCATAACCCAAAAGGCATAACATTGAATTGGTACAATCCACTTCCAGTTGAGAATGCAGTTTTCTCTTTATCATCAGGGTGGATCTTTACTTGCCAGTATCCACTCTTTAGGTCTAATGTCGAAAACCACTTCGACCCCGACAGTGTTGTTAACGTGTCATCTATTCTGGGTAGTGGATAGCTATCTTTCTTGGTAACATCATTAAGTTTCCGATAATCGACACAAAATCTTGTTGTCCCATCCTTCTTCTTAACTAGAACAACAGGTGCTGACCATGGACTTGATGACTTCTATGACTCCCTTCTCCTTCATAGATTCGATTAATTCAGCTACTTCTGATTGTTTAGCTAATGGAAGTCTTCGAGGAGCTTGTCGTATAGGGTGGGCATTCCCTGTGTCGATCCGGTGGGCAACTAAACCAGTTCCTTCGAGTTCTTGGTCTTCAAAGAGATCGCTTTCTTCGTGGATAAATTTTCGAGCCAATTTTATCTGTTCTGATGATAAATGTTTCCATGAAGTCTCCAATTTAGTGAAATCAACATACTTTTTCTTAGTTTCCTGTATATCAGCTGGTTCCTCACATCGAGCTATCCACGACACTGGTTCCAATGTAGCCACTGTTTTTCCGTGTTCAATATTTAGCTGTTCGTTACTAATATTAGCTACTCTTACAGGGATGTTTCGTTTTGTCAGAGATAAAGTCCTAGCCGTTAAAAATGTACAGTCCAATTTAGGTTCAATGAGTCCAACACACCACCCAGGATCGTGTTCTGGTCTTACATAGATAATATGCTCTGAGCAAGCAGGTATCTTATAGGCTTGAATTGTTTTCAGACTTACTTGATTTTCATTGGAGCCATAGTTTGGAATGAATTCCTCATTTCCAATCTTCAAAATTCCAGTATTCTTCTCGTAGACTAATCCATATTTTTTCACAATGTCCATACCCAAAATAAACTCATCAGTAATGTCTGCTACAAGAACTTTGTGTGGGATCTGCAATCTTTCCCCAATTTCCAATAAAATCTCAGCTTCTCCACGAATATAGCTCCTTTGACCAGTTGCTGTCTTCAGAGTTATATTGTACCTCATTGGAGTAATTTTAGATGTTGGTAATATATCAGGCCTAACCAATGATACTTCAGCGCCAGTATCAACAATTACCTTGACAGGTTGTCCTGAGATTGAGCCATTAACTGATAAGCTTCCACCTGCAATGCCTCTAATGAAAACGGTCCTGGGGGCTGTCACTTCCCCAGTCAGAGTTTGCCCCTTTACTCTGATTGGTGGTAGTTTTCCTGATTCCTCCTAGGTGCTGGTGAGGATGATCTTCCTCTGTTTCGGTTATCATCTCTGCCTCTGTTCATTCTGGAACGACATTCTCTACTAGTGTGTCCATATTTTCCACACAAGTAACATTCACCCTTAAAAGATACTCGGTTCTTTTCAAAAGAAGAAATAAGTTTGTCTAACCGTTCCAATACTACTCCAAGTGTATTATTTTCCTCTACTTCCACTTTTCGAGCTCTGTGTGTTGCTCGGTTATTACAAGATGTTAATTTTGCTGTCTCAAATTCTAGAGCCCTCACTAAAGCATCGTTTCCTGTTCTAGGTCTCAAAATTTTCAGATGTTGTTCCAGGTCTGTTTTTTTTAACCCATTAACAAAAGATTTGACACTCAATTGCTCGAGGATATCATCTGGAGCCATTGGGTAGGCTAACCGAGTCAACTTTTCAACTTCGGCTTGAAATTCTTGTAGTGATTCATTTGCCAATTGATGCCTACCTTCTAATTGGGCCTGATACAACATTTCTTTATGATCATCACCATATCTCAACTCTAGGGATTTTATTAGAGTTATGTAATCTTCCTGCTCTTTTACTGACAATTTTTGTAACAGTTCTGCAGCTTTACCTCTGAGAGACAAAACCAGTTCTACTGCTTTCATTTCATCTGTCCAACCATTAGCTTGGGCTGCTGCTTCAAACTGTCGTTTGAATATTGGCCAGAAAGAATCTCCATCAAAAGTAGGTGGCTCCGAAACTTTCTGTCTGGGGACTGGATTTGACATTACTTTTGATTCATTTCTTTCCACTGTAGATATTCGCTTTTCTAAATCTTGCAATTGTTCCTCCAGGTCTTCCTTCACATGTACTATTTCTTCAGTTATTTCACCTCTCAATTTCTCATTATCCTCCTTCCTACGTTTGTCGAGGTCTTCCAGGATTTTCTGTAATCTTTGTAATTCATCTAATTTTTCTTGCTCTCGACGTTTTTGTTTTTCTAATTTCTCCTGTTCTCGACGTTTCTGTTCTTCCAATTTCTCCTGTTCTCGACATTTCTGCTCCCGTTGACGTTGTTCCTCTTGTTCGGCGAGTTTTTGCATTATTTTTTCCATCATCGATTCCATTTTTCTAATCAATAAACACAACAAATCAGTATTTATTTACACAACAGTAATTTTAAAATAACCACACTTTTCAATAACTGTCACTACTTCAAAACACAAGCTTCGTTCTTCTTTAATAACACGGTAATTCACTGTAAACTGTAAAACTAACTGTAGACTGTCCCTCGTCTCTTCTATGGTCGCTTTTATATGTCTTGTCATTCCTTCGAGAAGCTTCCAGAATGTTCTAGTCTTCGAATTAAGAGGGCGGTTACTTCAACGTTCATCGAATATTCCAGAGAACACAGAGTCGGCTTTAGACATTTTCGTAACAATATATATATATATATATATATATATATATATATATATATATATATATATATATATATATATATATATATATAAAAATATAAACATATATATATATAAATATAAATATATATATATATATATATATATATATTCTGTTCCTAGATGAACGTTATTACACGAAGTTACAATACCGAACGCGCCTCACATTGTATAAATCCATTTTACCTTGACGTTTATTCAAAACAAAATTTGACTTATAGTGACATTTTAGAAATTCTATGTGGGCCATTGATTTTCTTTGTCAAAAAGGCAAATGATGAAAGTTTAATTGAATTAGTGACAATAATTAAACTTGTAAAAATAGTTCCATTTAAAATTATTTCATAAACTCAAGACTTTACTCTTACATTAAGAAGAATGACATTCAGTGGTGACAAAAGAAAACAATAATCAAAATGGCAGGGATGTCACCATCGGAGGTGAGAACGTTTTAATAGAAAAATAGATCAGAAGAGAGGAATATCAAATAGTCTATAATTATATAGATATATATTGTTTCACGATGAAAATGTTTCACATATATTCAAAATATCTCAAAACAATATACTTCACTATTAATTATTTTCAGAAAAGATTGCAGAAGGAATTAATGTCACTTATGAAAGAGCCACCACCGGGTGTTTCTGTTGATGCCGAAATTGCTGAACAGAATTTATTACAGTAAGTGATGCGAGTTATACATATATAATTCTGAAAAAATCTTTGAAACCCAATATTCAGAAAAAAATATGGTATACTGAAAATATTGAATTATATTCAAAATCAAAAGTACTGTAGCATTGGTCTAACTATTAATTTGGGTATACCCTTATTTGCATTAAGTATAGAATTGTTAAAATAGATTTTCGTTAAATTATTTATGGATCTAAAAGTTGTATTTGTAATGTATATAGTGATGGTATGTGTCAAAGCCTTCCCTTTCAGTACAATTATGGTAGAAAAAAACTAATTAAAATATTTCATATAGAATTTTGATGCTGCATATATTATATAAATTGGGTACTCAATTAGGTATTCCTAATTTGTCAGAATTGTCATAAAATTGTATTATTCAAAAATTCTTCTTTCCAGTTGTGTTACAAAATGAACTTATAGTACATGAAATTATGAAATATATTTTTAAGATAATTTGTTTCATGTGAGATTATTGAGCTTGAATTTCAGAAAAATTAATTTTTTGATTTGGGTGCATTATAATTGACAAATCAGCTTTGTTATACTTTCAATTAGGTATTATATTTACCTATACACAGTGTATTTTCATTACAATAATTGAAATATTCATTATATATATATATATATATATATATATATATATATATATATATATATATATATATATATATATATATATAACTTTCTATACTTATACTTATGTGTTACATGATATTTGAAGACTAATATCTGCCATACTCTTGTTAAGTATAATGAGAAATATTGAATCTTTTGCATAGCATTCAGAATGTTCTCCAAACACTTACAAGAATGAAGTTTGGTTTACACACATTTCGAAATTTTTCTATGAATAGTCTAGAATATTGAAAAAAATTCTCAATGTTTCATTCATGGGAATGTATCCAATTAATTAGTTTTTGAAATAAAAACTTGTACGCACATCATAATAGACCAAATTATTTATCAATAAAATGTCAAAAACAAGAATGTAGGTTACTATCATTTATGTTTACGCTAATGATAATAATGTGTGTGGCACACGTTATTTGACATTTTATGTGAAATGATTTAACATCCATCAGATATATAAAAATTGTATTGACAACACTACTGCATGTAACGATAGAGCTAGTTAGTAATGCCAATAAATATCAGTTAATGACAATATAATACTAAACATAATACAGGTTATAAATTATATATTTTATATTATCAAAAAACCCAATTACCATAAAATGGTGTAGGGTGCAATATTACAAATCACATTATTTTTTCATTATTTCAATCACTCAGCTCTTATTGTTGGATTTCATTTCCATGTACGACTTTGGTCCACACTCTCTTGTCCATGCCCATATTCCTTGCTTCATTCCATGTTTGTCCTTTCTCTTTCATTATTTTCGGTCTGGGTGTTATTCCACGTTTGTTCTGGTCTTCCTCTCTTCTTCCTCCTCTGTATTTTGGCCTCCCATATTTATTTCACCAGTGTCTCCTTGTTCATTCTATTTAAATGCCCCCACCAGCTAAGTTGCCTTCTTTCTATGAAATTCTCTAAGGGTTCTATCTCTAGGTCTTTACATATTTCATCGTTCCTTATTTTATGCATTCTAGTCACGCCCTTTGCTCTTCTAAGGTATTTCATTTCCACTGCTTTGATCTTACTTTTCTGATTTCTGTTCAGGGCCCATGACTCACACGAAAAGGTCAGTGTCAGTCTATAAATTGACTTGTACACTTTCATCTTTGTGCTCTTAGAGATTTCCTTCTTACTTATGAAACTGTTGTTCATCATATGGTATAATTTTATTGTGTTTTCTATCCTTCGTTAATTTCTATGTCTTTCCGTCCTTACTTAATTCTACACCCAAGTATCTGAAATTCTCTACCTGTTCTATTTTTGTTCCATCTATTTCTATGTTTATTTCTTCCTGATCTCCTTTCACCATAACCTTCATCTTTGTCTTATTAATTTCCTTTCCGTATTCCTTAATGATTTCTCCCCAGATTATAAATTACTTGCAGTAACAGTCACTCAGTGTGACAAACAATGTATAACTGTAACACAATATGATTATAATTTATATCAGAATATTGTTCTAAAGTATTAATAGTGATTTGTAAAATAGTGAAGCTTAAATATTTCAGCATGTAAGAAACTGATGGAGGTAAAAAAAATTTTTCCTTTGCACTTTTTATGTTTTATACTATAAGCTAACTACTGATTTGAAATCTTATGTACTCTGTACTTTTCTAATGTTTAAATGTCACAATTACAAATTTCTATTATAAAAGCAGAAAGTTAAAACCCACCCGAAGAGAGAATCTGTATGAAAATTCATCTAAATTTTTATTGTTTTCACGAACTTCTTTTACTAATATCAATTTATTGCATGTGAAACTATTCACTAAATATCTGGATATAGCAAATTCTACATAATGCAAATAGAATTATGCGTTTCTAGGGCATGCCCCTATCTGAGGATTGTTGAAGGTATTTTGCTAATATATAAAACCAAATTGTGCTCCATGAATTATTAAATTTTTATTTTTACTGAAGGACAAATGGATTCCACTTTTTGTGTAGTTTTAATTTCATAAGTGAGAGATGAGCCATGAAAACTGTTCAAGATAATGTCTCTTGATACACAATATTTTGAAGGTGAAATACTGTATTACTCCACAAATCTAATAAAATTCAATATGCATACAATAGCATTTACCAAAACTAAGATCAACTCAACAATTAATACTTCAGTGGAATATATATGTATCATACCTGATTTTGATTCTAGGTGCATACCTATATATACATACATATATATATATATATATATATATATATATATATATATATATATATATATATATATATATATATATGTAATTTATATATATACATACATTCACACATAAAATATAACATTTGCACATAAGTTAAGAGAAAATAGTAATTTTATTGCAATAACCTTGTATCTCACTGCAACTTCCAAAAGTAATGAATGTATGTAGGTAAATATGAATGTATATATATATATATATATATATATATATATATATATATATATATATATGTATGTATATAAGTATATACAATGTGCATACAGACTTATATAAAATATAACACTTTCACATAAT
The DNA here is from genome assembly GCA_030704885.1 of Cynegetis impunctata. Classification (NCBI taxonomy): domain Eukaryota; kingdom Metazoa; phylum Arthropoda; class Insecta; order Coleoptera; family Coccinellidae; genus Cynegetis; species Cynegetis impunctata. The sequence continues at coordinate 90,760 of JARQZK010004367.1, forward strand.
ATAAGAGAATATAGTTACATTAGTGCAATCGACTTTTATCTTACTATAACTTCCAAATGAAATTATTGTGTATTGTCATTTGATATAAATAAATAAAACTTCTTTTCAGTTGGATTATACGAATGGAGGGAGTTCCGGGAACGCTATATGAAGGGGAACATTTTGAGTTGCAGTTCAAATTTAGCAATAAATATCCATTTGACTCACCAGAGGTAACTGTTGCAAGTTGATTTTCTATTGTATGTTCATATCATATTTTTGTCATCTTCTACTATTCATAATATATATATATATATATATATATATATATATATATATATATATATATATATATATATATATATATATATATATATATACAGGGTCACTCACGGTGGATGGTAGGTTAGACGTTTACGGAGAACGGGACATGAGATCATTCTGAAAATTTGGTTTCATGGATAATTGATTTTGCTCTATCGATCTAAAATAATAGTGGCGCTGCGGCGTTGCCGCTTATACTAAAAAGTAGCAGCAACTGTGAAATTTCAAATGAGACACCCTATATATTATTCCATTTTATGCTTCTCTACCATTTTCCAATTGTTTTTGTATAATACTTCCCTATACCTATCTCCAGAGGTTTTCGAGAAATTAAATGATTTCCTTATTTTTTTGTGTAAAACATAGCTTCAATTAAATGTTCAGTACTAAGGTATTCAGATTCATAGGACGCTGAAATTTTAGGTGTAGTTTACCAAGTTCCGACGTATTAGGAATATTCGAAGGACTTTGTTCTCCATTATACAGGGTCCTCCAAAATTTGCGATTTTAACGATAAATACAAAAATAGTAAAAAGTGCATTTTTTCAAATGTAATACCCTGTATATTATTGAATATCTCGAAAGAAAATTGAAATCTCTTTCAAATGATATATCATGTTCCTATACCTAAAAGGTTTCCGAAATAAAAACAAGTTTCTATAAAAATAAGATTATTCAGCCATATTTTGTATTAGGTAGCTATGAAATGTCAAGAAAGATGTCATTATGCAAATTTGACAATAAGTCCATCAACAATAAAACGTTCGCGCGTTCATTAACGAAAATTTGACTTGAAAACAATCAAAATGGAAGGCAATAACTATTCTCATGAAGTTTTGATGAAGTTATTTATTGTACATGGTCAATGTGACCAAATAATAGCAAGAGCATGCAGAAAATCCAATGAAATGTATCCCTATTTACAACCAACGAACGAGAGAAAATGTGTACGTTTACAAAATGATTTTATCACTGAAGGGTCAATACTGAGAGCGAAAAGAAATTTACTAAACTAATAAAAAAAATATTACGTAAAATAACAAATAACAAAACGGTATAACGGGAATAAACCATGTTAATACAATGACATAAGTATTTAAGTTAAGAAAATGATCATAATAAGTGTTCAAAATAACTGCCGTTGGTTTCCAAACATTTCAAAATTCGGATACTTGTTGAATGATTTGTGGCCCTCCTTATCTCATTGGCATTCAGCTCCTCGATGGAATTGATCACTCGTTGGCGCAGGTCTTGTTTACTGGCTATTGATGTAATGTAAACTTTTCTTTTCAAAGTACCCCACAAGTAAAAATCAATTGGCGTTAGGTCGAGTGATCTCGCAGGCCAATTCCATGGTCCTAAACGTCTAAACCAGCGATCATCGAACATTTGGAACAACTCAGTTGTTACTTCCCCAGTGCAATGAGCTGGTGCCCCATCTAGATAAAATTGTTTTATAAACTTACAAATTTTCTCTCGTTTATTGGTTGTCAATAGGTATACATTTCATTGGATTTTCTGCATGTTCTTGCTATTATTTGGTCACATTGACCATGTACAATAAATAACTTCATCAAAACTTCACGAGAATAGTTATTGCCTTCCATTTTGATTGTTTTCAAATCAAATTGTCGTTAATGAACGTTTTATTGTTGATGGACTTATTGTCAAATTTGCATAATGACATCTTTCTTGACATTTCATAGCTACCTAATACAAAATATGGCTAAATAATCTTATTTTTATAGAAACTTGCTTTTATTTCGGAAACCTTTTAGGTATAGGAACATGATATATCATTTGAAAGAGATTTCAATTTTCTTTCGAGATATTCAATAATATACAGGGTATTACATTTGAAAAAATGCACTTTTTACTATTTTTGTATTTATCGTTAAAATCGCAAATTTTGGAGGACCCTGTATAATGGAGAACAAAGTCCTTCGAATATTCCTAATACGTCGGAACTTGGTAAACTACACCTAAAATTTCAGCGTCCTATGAATCTGAATACCTTAGTACTGAACATTTAATTGAAGCTATGTTTTACACAAAAAAATAAGGAAATCATTTAATTTCTCGAAAACCTCTGGAGATAGGTATAGGGAAGTATTATACAAAAACAATTGGAAAATGGTAAAGAAGCATAAAATGGAATAATATATAGGGTGTCTCATTTGAAATTTCACAGTTGCTGCTACTTTTTAGTATAAGCGGCAACGCCGCAGCGCCACTATTATTTTAGATCGATAGAGCAAAATCAATTATCCATGAAACCAAATTTTCAGAATGATCTCATGTCCCGTTCTCCGTAAACGTCTAACCTACCATCCACCGTGAGTGACCCTATATATATATATATATATATATATATATATATATATATATATATATATATATATATATATATAATATATATATATATATATATAGTATATATATATATATATATATATATACAATGGAACTTTTCTGATAAAAAGTAATAAAATACTTCAACATAACTCGAGCGCCACTCATTTAATGTATTCTTCCCATATTTAAAAAATATTGAAAAAATATCATCAAATTTCATTTTACATCTAAGGATCTCAATGCATTTTTTAATTAAATGGCATATTTCGACTTACCGTTTTTCAGTTTTTTAAGAAGATACAAGACGCAATTATTTGAATAATAATATTTTTTTCGTTTAATATTGAAAAGGTCCAAAATGGCGGAGTCTTTATTGCAGTGAAACATGGCGTGATCTAGATTAAAACTAATTGTTCATTTATTAAATGTTTCAAATCTCACAAGATTTAAAACAGCGTTTTATTAACCACTATAAATCCAATGACTCCCACAGGAGTCTGTTTACTTTTCCTTTTAAAACCAATAAGTTCAAATTGTGACCTTATTGATTTAAAGTGGTCTTGCGCTCAAACGGAATCCTAACCTCACAAAAAAAAAATTCGCGGATCTTGCTCAAGAATAGTCTTTGGTAGTCGTTTATCAATGAGTTGTATTATTGTTTAACAGTGCCTTGAAAGGATTACCAGTTCTCTAAGCTCTTCGCAGAAAAGCAGATTTTTTATGAGTTCATTGTCGTTTTGAAATTCATCATTTTGAATTTGATCGTCGTTTTCGTAGATTTCTTTCTGTAATTCCCAGGCATTGCATTCATAATCGAACGGATTGGAAGATGAGGTGAAAGGGCTCTCTTTATAAGTAACGCTGGTTTCAATTGCACTATGTTTTTCTTGCACTGGTTCAAAAGAGCTTCTCTCAGTTATATCCCCTCCACATTCAACTGAATGTGGAGTCGTCCTAAGACCAAAAGGTATTTCTTTTAACCAAATTGACTAAATTAAAACCCTTTAAATGAATAATACTCTTAATGTACTCATTAAAAGGTAAAACTTATGTTTTTGGATTTAATGTGGTATTATATTGAATGTATTGTCTTAAGATAAAATAGTGTTCCTAATGGGTTTTGAAGAATACAAAAAGGGTACTCCATAAAACTGCATTAAAACTTTTTTCCCAGAACGGATTGTTTTAAAACCAACTTGCTATTTAATTCTTAATAATAGCAAATTAGTTTTAAAATAGCTAATGTTAAGAGTAATATAAAACCAGTATAAGATCAATAGGACATTAAGAGCAAATAGCCTTTTTATTTTGATTTAAAGAGTGCATTAAATTCCTTTTTAAGATAAAGTGGTCTTTAAGAACTTTCAGTTTATCTTAAGGTTACTTTAAATCCTATGTCGATTTATTGAACATATTAAAGCATTTTTAAAACCTAAATAAATAGAAACTGCCTTCAAATTGTTACTTGGGTATATATATATATATATATATATATATATATATATATATATATATATATATATATATATATATATATATATATATATATATATATATATATATATATATATATATATATATATATATATATATATATATATATATATATATATATATATTTATAAATATTTATATATATATAAATATATATATATATATATATATATATATATATAAATATATATATATATATATATATATATATATATATATATATGTATATGTATGTATGTATAATAAGAAACAACAAATTTAGTACCACTATGTGAGTGACATACAAAAAAAATTGTTTGACTTATAAGGCAACTTAATAATAATTCATATAACTTTTTCTTAAATATTCTGTATTTGCTAATTTTTTGGACATGGCCAGGGAGGAAATGAAACAGTTTCATGACCATGTAATGCGAATTTTGTTCATACAGACTGCTAAAATGAGTACACAAACGGAAAAACCTTCCGGATATATTTCGGTTCCTGAAATTCTTAAAGGTTTGAGGATTCTGATTCAAAAATAATAGAAGTCTGTACATATAACGGCCGTACATGGTTAAAAAGTCCATACCCTTAAACTTACCGACAAGACTCAGAATAACTCTAAGCACCGATTTCTGTATTAGAAATAAAGTATGTGAGGATAAGGAGGATATATATATATATATATATATATATATATATATATATATATTTGCTAATAGAATTAGCCAGAATCTTCCTTACTGTTAATTGCACCAAGTTAGTTACTTTTTAGGAAATATTTGAAATCTCAAGCAAACTGTTAGAGTTGACTCCAAAGTTTAAAATGGAGTACTTTAATGAATGAAACTGGGTGGAACAAAATCAGGCAGACTCAAATTTATCCAAAAAAAAATTGAAATAAAAATCTATATATTTCTGACGCTAATATATACTTCCAACAACCATTATTCCATGCATAATAAGGTTACCTCAACTGCGAAAATTCTAATTAAAAACAAAGCAGTGTCCCAAAGACATTTTATTCATATATATATATATATATATATATATATATATATATATATATATATATATATATATATATATATATATATATATATATATATATATATATATATATATATATATATATATATATATATATATATATATATATATATATATATATATATATATATATATACATATATATATATATATATATATATATATATATATATATATATATATATATATTACTTTATTTCACAAGTAAATATGTAAGAGAGAGCTTTTTCGGATTGGAATGACATGTGAAAAAATGTGCGAAAGTTTCAAACAATCAAATGAACGATTTCAGATTGAAACTTAATTAAAAATTTTTAAATAATAATTTTTCGCTAATAACTAATCATTAAATTCCGGCTCACGAAACAGCAACGCGCTACGATGTTACGCCGCCTTAGATCAGACGATGCAATTAAACGAAGAACGTGTTGGGACTTACATTTTTGAGAATTTCTTCCCCTTGAGGTACTTTTATTCAAACTGTGTAGTATCAATCGTTTTCGCGGTGTTTATGACAAACAACATACGCTTTTTTTGCGAATCGTCAATTACAAAGCTCTGAAACTTTCTTACATTTCTCTAGATGTCATTCTGAATCCAATAGGCCAGAGGTCACCAATTAGTTTCACTCGAGGTCCGTTTTAAGAAATAAAATGGCCATCGCGGTCCGCACAACACGTGGTCCTCGCAGCGTCCGTATTTGCAGGAGATACGTTCTTATTAAATTACGTACTCTGTCGTGCAAGTTTCTGTGTTCTCGCGGTCCGCCATTTGGTGACCCCGGCAATAGGCATTCGCTGATACATTTAATCGCCATCTCAGGAATTGACAACACATTTTTGAACTCGCGCACCAGACTATCGTAAAGCCCCGTTTAAACGTGTCTTTACGAGTATAAGGCCCAGTACATCACCGGGCCGAGTAGTTGTTTTAATCAATTTTGGGGTTCACATTGGGCAACTTAGATGACACAGTGGAATAAACGAGTAGGGCAGCTCTTTATTTGACAAAAAAACAATTATTAACTCTCCTTGACCACTACACTCGGTCAACTGTTGTCAAGACGCGCCGAGTGGGTGATCGGCGAATAATTGTTGCGTAGGGGGAAGGCCAGTGTCCTCACTCGGCCCAGCGAATGAGTCTTTTCTGAAACCGGCTTCTCGGCCCAGATACTGAAAAAAGACTCGCCCGCTTCCCTGGGCCTTATGTTCACACGCGCTAATGAGCACATGTAAACGAGCCTTAAAAGGAAACTATTAAACTAATCAGTCTCATTATTTCATTGCAGGTGACCTTTGTAGGAAACAACATTCCAGTGCATCCTCATGTATATAGTAATGGACATATATGTTTATCAATTTTAACAGATGACTGGTCACCTGCTTTGTCTGTACAATCTGTTTGCCTGTCCATTGTATCCATGCTCAGTAGTTGTAAGGAAAAGGTTAGTACAATGTTATTTTGGAATCGTGAATACTTTAAAGTTTTCTCACTATGTGAGTAAATTAGCATTTGTGAGTGCTTGAAAATAACAGTAGGAAAATTTCACAATGAAATTTGAGAATTTCAAAACTTGTTTCGAATGAATTTCACTCATGACCGAACCAATTCAATAATTTTGTTTTTGATGTTTCGAATAAATGAACATTTTATCAAGTTAACTGAAATAAATATTCTATATAAATTCAATATAAATATAAAATCCAATAATGTTAGTATAAATTACATGAACATTACATCAATTGTCGTTACAAAAAAAAAGGGAATACTAAGAAAAACACTAACTGCTATAATCGGTATAATTTTCTAATTGCATATGCATAATATATATATATATATATATATTATTATTATTTATTATTTGAAAACGACATAAGTCGAAACGCGTAATTTTAATTTGTGATATTTAGAAGTAAAAGATTATATTAAAATTGACTGTATTTGTGGCCTTAACCTAGTAAAGCTATACTCCTACTATATATATATATATATATATATATCTATATATATATATATATATATATATATATATATATATATATATATATATATATATATATATATATATATATATATATATATATATTTATATATATATATTTATTATATATATATATATATATATATATATATATATATATATATATATATATATATATAATATATATATATATATATATATATATATATATATATATATATATATATATATATATATAAAATATATATATATATATATATATATATATATATATATATATATATATAATATATCAGGGGCGGCTAGTCAAAGGAGGCTAAGGAGGCTAAGCCTCCTCAATAATATTCCGTGTATCACTAATATATATATTATATTGAATAGTCAGCATTCAGCATATTCATATTAATCAAAATCATATTATTTTATGCACCTACCTTCCTTTCAACCTACATTATATAATATAATTTATTAATTAAGATAGAAGGTATTTACATTTACTGCATTTCATTCATTTCAAGATTTGTGGCAACGCTGCGGAAATCTTAGAAAGGTATATTCTCAACGTTCATTATGCCTGCCACAGAAAAGCAAACACACACCACTTAAAAACAAATACTCCGAATGAATACTTCATTGAAATAGACAACCAAAACACATGTACATGGCAACACCGATAAAGTCCAGTCTTATACAATGTCGACCAATCACAACTATAGAATCTCCCTGACATCGAGTAAAGTCGTTGATTGAATCGTAGTATGATCGTAATTCGTACTGTCTGAATAATGGACGCCGGAATCAACTCGCGTTACGCGTATTGTTTTGAAATGAGTTTGATTACTGAAATTAATTTCAAAAATTTCAATGGTGACTTAGTGGAATATTTGTTATCCCATAACTTTAGTGCCCTAAGTTATGAGGATAAAGTTTTGATAAAAACAAAAAAAAACTACCCCTGAATTAAACAATTTGGTGCAGCGTAACAGAAAACAAAACCGCGGTTTTAATACACGGAATTATGAGAGAAATCCTTGCCTAACCCGGATCACAGGTAAAAAATAAATTATTTTGTTGGCAGTGTTTACTTTTTACTAGTGAAAATGTCTCTGTTTGGGGCCGCTTAGGATTTGAGGATTTAATTCTATACCTAGTTGAAAGTGAGGAATTTTTCACCGATAAAGTAACTTTGAATACAGCACGCGGATTAATATCTTACTTACAAGATAAGGAATTTATATATTTTTTAAACATCTTTAAATTAATTTTTGAACAAACAGAAATAGTTTTTCAAATCTTACAGCACAAGTTTTCAGATGTAATTTACTCACGAAATCGGCTCAAGTTTCTTCTGGAAAAAATTTCAGAATTTCGTGCAGAAGTTTATTTTAAAAAACTATTTTCTGTATTTCAAACTACTGATGATACGACTCAATTTAGCCTAAAACGAAAGAAATTCAGTTACGCAGATATGGAGCGTCACTATAAGCAAATATTTTATGAAATTTTGGATACTATTAGGGGTCAAATAGAAATAAGGTTCTCTGATTTGAAAGAACTGCATTTCTTCGACTTACTCAATAAAAATTTGTTCACCGGATTTTCGGCTAATTTTCCAGATAACCTTTTGGAAAATGTATGTCAAAAATACACTTTTTTTGATAAGGTGGCCATAAAAAGTGAACTGTATGTTGTTTATAATGACAATGAAATCTTGGGGCACAATGAAAATCATGTGAGGACTATTAAATATCTTTTTGATAATGATTTGAATCAAGAATTACCCCAAGTTTATAAACTCTTATGTCTAATTGTTTCTATCCCGGTGACATCGGCTTCCGTAGAGCGCTCGTTTTCCACTCTTAAGAGAATTAAAACTTATTTACGAAATTCAATGAGCCAGGATCGTTTCAAAAATATTAGTTTGTTGTCGATTGAAAAGGAATTGGTAAAACATTTGGCGAAAGACAAAAAATTTTATGAGGATATTATAGATCATTTTGCTAACGTTAAAGATCGCAGAATCCCGCTAATCTTCAAAAATATATAATAACTTTTTATTTGCTCTCACCAGCTGTTAAAAAATTCGTTAAGTAGGTAGGTAGGTACCTATTATGTGAAAGAAAAAAATTGATGAATAGATGAATTGATTAATTGGCTGAGAAGAATTTTTGTGAATATTGTAAATAGGAGTTGTAGGTCTCAAGGTAGACACTCGAAAGTGAAAACAAATTAATAGCTTAGGGTGCTTGTTTTACTTTGATTTTCTTTAAATTATATTGACCTTGAAATCCTAAAAATTTTCGGCTATGGTGTATTTTTAACACCTCTTGTAGCCTCTTCAAACCAAAACCTCACGAGCCGCCACTGATATATATATATACACTATTGGACAAAAGTAGAGCAACAAAGTGCTTTCATTTTTCTGAATTGAAAAATTAATTTATTATTATTGTGAGCCTGGGCTAATTTTAATGAAATATCATCCCCATTATATAAGTAATATACCACAATATTTTGGACAAAATCAAACAAAATGGAGGTAGAGAAATATTTATAATTATAAAAATCGATGAAATTAAGTGCGACAAAAGTAAAGCAACAAATTGTGTCAACAGTATATTATTTCATATATTACGTTAAAAAAACATTGATCACATTTAATAATTGCGAAATCTATTATGTATTATATGTATTATGTTAATAGTTAATAGAATATCCATTATTATTTATTACTAGCAGACAACGTCGCGGCATTGACACAATCAGTTTTTGAATAGTGTCTTCGGGAAGATTTGTCCAAAGAAAACATTGTATTCACCAACGATTGTTTATTTATCAAAAATTGTGTACGAATTCCACGTTCAACTTCTTCTCATAGATTTTCAATGGGGTTGAGGTATGGTGATTGCGCCGGCCACTGCAAAACCCGAACGTTATTTTCTTGAAACCTTTATTGAACAATTCGTGAACAGTGCTTTGAATCGTCATCCTGTTGGAATAAAATGCAAAGGCATTTCCCACTCTGCATAAGACATCATTACATTTCGCATTATATCTCTATATACAAATCGATCCATAGTGTCATTAATGAGGTTTAATGGACCCACCCCATTCCATGAGAAACAACCCCATAGAAAAATAATGCCTTTACTATGTTTAACTGTGGGTGTAACGTATTTGGGATTGAACCTTGTGTTGATTGGCAGTCTTACACGCTTCATTCTATCAGAATTAAAAATTTTATAACGCGTTTCATCGCTGAATAAAACTTTTTTCTAATAGTCTACCGTCCAATTTGAATGTCGACGTGCAAATTCAAGCCTAGTCACTCTATTTCTTGCCAAAATAAGCGGCTTTTTAGCTGGTCGTCTGCTAAATAACTCTGCTTCTATCCACCTTCTTTGAACTATCCGTAGACTAACCATTATTTCGGGAATTTCAGCAATAATTCGAGGTGCAGACATCCAGGATCGTTTTAAGAAATCCTTTTAATGCGTCAATCTGTCCATATTGTTGTTTTTCTTGGCCTTCCCGATTTCGGTAGATTCTCTAAATGTCCCCTTTCATAATAGCTTGAAATTATTTTGGATACACTGTATCTGGGTAAAACAAATCGTCTTGAAATTTTGGCTTGTGATATACCTTCCAAGTGTGCTTTCACTACTCTCTGCTTTAATTCTTTCGAAATAGGAATACCTCTTGGCATGATTAATCCAACAAAGAAATATTAATTAAACATAAAATAAATATTTTTACTTTCACTTTCACTAAAACCTTTATTTTTTAGGAAAATATTGAAATGTTGCTCTACTTTTGACGCGTTACAATACTGTATTTCAAAGTTTGTGTCAATTAAAATTCATTTGTTTCGTTTGTTGGAAAAAGCTGTTGCCGCCGATAACAGCAGCCTACTTTGATATTGAAGACACAATATATTTAAATACCATATCTTGCATTTGATATTATAAAATCGATATTTCTTTCATTTTTCGAAAATGTTGCTTTACTTTTGTCCGATATATATATATATATATATATATATATATATATATATATATATATATATATATATATATATATATATATATCGGACAAAAGATATATATACTATATTATATATATATATACTATATATATATTATATATATATATATATATATATATATATATATATATATATCGGACAAAAGTAAAGCAACATTTTCGAAAAATGAAAGAAATATCGATTTTATATATATAGGGTATTCGGCACATAAATCATCAAATTTTGTTGAGATATTGTTTTGGTCATTTGCTACCTTTCCACTTGCACCCTGTATCTCCTCAACATGTCAGGTAAGATGATATATATATATATATATATATATATATATATATATATATATTAATATATATATCTATATATATATATATATATATATATATATATATATATATATATATATATATATATATTATATACATGCTTGTAAAGGCACTATTGCATTCTGTAATTTATGCTTGTTCAAATATTTACTAGTTTTTATTCCAATTGACAGTGCCTACCAAAGGGACATTTTATTCCACAAAATTAGTGATTTTGTGAAAATAAATAAACTTCAAAATTCAATGTTGAAAAAAGTAACAATTGAGAGCTTCATTTAATTTTAGGAACTTCTCTACTTGACCTTTATAACGGTATGCTACAAGGATATTCCGTCAGAAGGGCGGAAATCGCTCGCAATTGGTGAGGATAACAATTTTATTTTTATGATCGTTAATTTGAACAAAAGTTAAACTACTAACAATAATTTAATAGCTAACTGTTTTCTAGTTACACATTCGGTACGAACAAAATATTTCTGCTTCAACAAATAACTAGCTACCGTAAAGGTTGAATCAAGAAAGAGTTATCGGGAGTGCATTAGAATCGAGGGAGAACAGTTCGAATTGTTTTTCTCACCAATTGCGAACGAATTCCGCCCTTCTGACGGAATATCCGTAATTTATAGCAGAAATGTTTTTTTATCACTGTGTAGCATACTGTTAGAAAGATAATCAAGTAGATAAGTTCTCAAAGGCGAATGAAGCTCTCAATAATTATTGTTCCACATTGAATTTTAAAGTCAAATTATTTTCACAAAATCACTAATTTTGTGGAATAAACATCGTCGTATGTCTCTTTGGTACTGTCAATTGAACTAAATTAAATCATGAAAAACATAATTGTTGACCATGGTCAATTTCATACATTACATAAAGTGAACAAGGAAAATTCTTTAATAATTTAAAAATTATCAAACAACTTTCCAATGGAGCTGGTTATACGTATTCCGCAACGAAAAATCTGCATTCACAATCTAACGGTGAATTATAAAAATTGTCAAGTCACCCCGATCAGTGTAGCCAACTCTACAGTTTTAACTGTAGATTTACAGTTTTTTCAAAATGTTCCCAGTTTTCAGTTTTGGCCTCTAAATCTACAATTTTAAATGCTAGCGTCATCTACTACGAACTATTATATCATTTCAAGTATATGCACGGACAATATAACGAAGTAAACAGGGTTTCGCGAACTGTTACCAAAGAACTTCTGTGTCTGCCGCACTGCTAAGGTAGAGCGCTTGTTTGAAAACAAAAATAAGAAATAAGCTTTCTACGAGCTCAATAAAAGGCACTCTACATACGAGATCTGAAATTGAAAATTGTTTCGAAATTTTTCTTTTTTAACTCGAGGGACCTACAGTTTAACGCCGGTTGCGAACTGCCAATGGGCTTGTAAACTATGTGCATTACCCAACAATTTTTAATCATAAATAACCACTAAATTCCGGACATACACAACACCCTACAGCGAGGTGGGCCTCGAACCCACAATCCTCGGTTTACAAACGGTACGAAATTGATTACGAAAAGTTCAATAAAACTATGTACGATCTCAATAACAATGAAGATCGAAAATCAAGAAAATTTGCAGATTGAGAGCCTTGTAACATGTGACATATCATAATGAATGCTGTATATGTTTTAATTTCAATAATTTTTCAATTCATAATTTGATAAAAAGTTTGATTTCCAATGTTTGTTCTATTGATTACCACCTTTAAATGAAGTTTGAAACCATAAATTAAGAAAAGACTGTACATTTACTGTTTTCAAATTTAAATCTACAGTTTTCTACAGTTTTTACGAAGCACATATGAAGTTTTTCACTAAGTTGGGGTTGGCAACACTGACCCCGATTCAAAATCTGCATACAGCTGTTTCGATCTTATTAGATCTCATCAGTGCAGCTCATTCGACTCGGAGTGAATTAACAAATTTCTAATTGTTCCCCAATACAAATTGTAGTCAGCAACACTGGATAACAATCCAGAGTGCCCTCCCACCAAAGATATTGGGAACCAACAATTCACCGCTTAGATCGAAAATGCAGAAAATCGTCGCGTAAACACGTACCTCCTGATATGAAGATATTTACTCTACTACACCACATATTTACTCTACTACACCACTAACAGTGGTGTCCTCCGAAGATGCTAGCAGCGTAATACGCAAAATACAACAATCAAATCATGAAAAACATATTTGTTGACCATGGTCAATTTCATACATTACATAAAGTGAACAAGGAAAATTCCAAGAGAGCTGGTTATAGTATTCCGCAACGCAAAATCTGCATTCACAATCTAACGGTGAATTATAGAAATTGTCAAGTCACTTTCCTTGTTCACTTTATGTAATGAACTAAATTAAATTAAATTGTTTTAACAAGCATATATTACAGAATATTTTGTAGTAAGTATGGTACTTTGACAGGCATTAGTAAAAAACTTACGAGGGAAACTGCGGGAGTTTGGGTAATTTGAAAATAAAATTAAACATATCTCCTTAACCGTGACTTTTAGGACCCAAGGTCTCAGGGTGGAAATGTAGCAAATAATTTAGATGGTTCATGTGCCGAACACCCTGTATATGGGTGCATTCGCGTTAGGCGATAACACGCTTTCAGCACGCTTAATCGATGTTTTCAGCGTTCGTTTTGGCACTGTGATTGTCATCACACTCATGGCTCGGTCGTGAAGGTAGTTTTGGCGCTCACGCACGCTTACTCCATCGATGTAGGGCAGCAAAAGCGTGAGCGCTAAATCTCATTTTTCGTTAACACGAATGCTTCGTCAGCGTAAGCTAACCTTATACTTGTCGATAATAAATTTATTTTTGACACTAGGTACTTTAATTATATCAAAAACATAGGTTTTAATGTACATTCACGTTTAGTAGTAATCTTAAATCAAGTGCAGCCGACCACGTTTACTTTATAATTAAGCTTAAACAACGAAACTGGCATCACAGAACTAGGGAGCATTTCGTTTTCACTTACTGCCTTATTAACCACAACTTCCCGCCCTTTTTATATTTATTTTATTTTTAAAACTTTTTAAATAAACACTAACTGGGAAGGATTTATTTTAAATGTTTTCCTCCAGGCCTTCCACAATATATATATATATATATATATATATATATATATATATATATATATATATATATATATATATATATATATATATATATATATATATATATATATATATATATATATATAAATATACATATATATATATATATATATATATATATATATATATATATATATATACTAGCTGACCCGGCAAACGTTGTTCTGTCATATAAATTATTTTTATCGTCCGAAGTATATAAACCTATCTATCTATCTATTCATCTATCTGCCGATGTATTTCTATCTATCTATCTAGATAGTTATCTATCTATCATTCTATCTATCTATCAATCTATCTGACCCGGCAAACGTTGTTCTGCCATATAAATTATTTTTATCTATCTATCTTTCTATCTATTCATTTATCTGCCGATGTATCTCTATCTATGTAACTAACTATCTATCTAGATAGTTATCTATCTATATCATTATATCTATCTATCAATCTATCTGAGAATTTTATATATTAGATTTTAGATTTGCCATAAGCTCAGGGAAATTTTAATCGAAATAGAGTAAAAACCTTTACAAAAAAGACGATAATTGATCAGTTATCGAGCGGGATGAAAAATGATTAAACTACTAAAATGGCTATTAAAAAATAGGGGTTGGTGAAAAAGGGTAAAAATCAAGGGTTGTATGTATTTTTTAATGCCACATTATAGAAAAATAAAAACAAAAAATTTTGTCCAAAATTTTTTTAAAAAATGTTAAGGGTGAACAACCCTTATCACTTAGGGGTATGAAAAATAGATAGTAGCCGATTCTCAGGCCTACTGAATATGCATATAAAATTTGGTAAAAAAACAGTAGAGCCGTTTCGGAGGAGTAAGGTAACTAACATTGTGACACGAGAATTTTATATATAAGATGTGTGTGTCAAATAAAAGAAGAGTGGAGCATTTTCATACATTTACACCCAACATGCAAAAAAAAACAGAAATTTGGTTAGTTGTTTTAGTATACCTACCATTCAAAATTGAAATTCAAACTAGTTGGAAGAATGTGATGTAAATTTCTAATTGTAATTTATCTTTGTAGTCAATATAGTATTTTGATTAATTTGAACTCATTTATGTAGATCGAGCTATATATGTGATAAAAATGGTACATGAATGAAACTTCTATAAAACTATAATAATAATCTAACTCTGTTTAAAATATAAATTGATCAGTTGATAATGGTAAGATATTAGTGTAATGTTGTTGATTAAATTAGATCTGTGTTAATAAGAAAAACCAATTTAATTCAGTAGAAAATTAATTCGAAAGAAGATAATGTTTTCATTCATGTTCCATGAATTACCAATATTTTCTCAAGAATCTGTAATAAACAGAAATATATCGAGTATTTTAGAACACCAATGCAAATTATTCTGTGAATCCATAGATCATATTTACTTTAGCTGTTGTATTCGTCTCACAAAAATCGTTATATTAATTATTCTTTTCATTTCCAGAAAAGGCCTCCAGATAACGCATTTTATGTTAAAACCTGTAATAAAAATCCAAAGAAAACAAAATGGTGGTATCATGGTGAGTATTCACATCATCAATTAAATATAAATTTTTGAACTTTGAAATTTTTTTTCACAGATGATTCCGTATGAAATATGGTTATGATATACTTAAGAAATGTGATTTATTTATCCCTATAAGTAGGTTATTCATTGAATTTTTATTCTGATTATAATGATCTATTAAAAAGATAATTTACCAAAATAAAATTTTTTCAATAGTGCCTGCCATCTATATAATTATTATATATTTCTGTTGTGTATAATAAACTGTTTTGAAATGTTGTTTTTAGTTTGTTTTGTAAACACGTGAATATTATTCATGTACGCCAATTTTGCAAAATATGTGGATATTTTCATATATAATACCACTAGAGAACAAATTTTGCCGGCAAAATTTCTCGATTGTAATATGAAAGTTTGTTGCTTAGGCAATTTCGCGAATGACATTTGTATCAAAATCACGAGCCGTCAGACGAGTGATTATGGAAAAAATGTCATGAGCGAAATTGCCTAAGCAACAAACTTGAATGTTACAAGAGAGAAATTTTACCTGCTTAAATTACATCTCGAGTGGCATTCGACATGACTATTTCACGAGAAAATATTATATTCCCCAATCTACTTTTTGACACGTATTGCGCTATTTGACAAATAAGTATGCATCATAGATTAACTACACGTTGTTTTCTTTATGGTATTCAATTCCCAAACTATCTATGAATGTGAGAAATGTCAAAATATTATCAGTTATAATATCACAAGAGCATCAAAAATAACATTGAGATAATACAGTATTATCTTTATGGAAAATAATCGATTATACTTCCGAGCCACGAGACGTATTTTGCGAAACACCACGAGAGCGCAGTTCGAGTGGTGTTTTAAGAAAATACGTCGAGTGACGAGGTCAGTATATCGATTATTTTCGATTGCTCGAGTGGTATTCGTTACGATTATATAACGAATAAAAAATAGTAATTTTTTTTTGGCAAACGTCAAAACACCGTTAATATGAACATTCACATTTTGACACGAGGCGAAACACCAAAACGATTATATCACGTCATCAAGGGTATATTCACTTATTAATACGCGGTAGTTATGCCAAATTCACGGATTCTATTGGTTTATTCATACACACACACACATATATATATATATATATATATATATATATATATATATAATATATATATATAATATATATATATATATATATATATATATACATATATAATATATATAATATATATAATATAGATATATATATGATATATATATATATATATATAATATATACTATATATATATATATATATATAAGCGGGGGTCCTACAGCCTATGCCGCATTTCGTTCGCTACTTCTTTCTATCATTCCAGTCATCTTCCTCAATAGCTCTATCTCTCATACTAATATAATCAGTAGTAATACTCTAAGTACTTCAAAATAATCAGGTTATACATCAATAACTTACATAATTACAAAGAGGTACAGTTTGACAGTTTAAATAATCGGACTCCCGAAGCGGGAGGATTATTCTGTCAAACTGACACGATTTTGAGAATGTATAACCGTATTTATTTTGAAGTACGCATTGTATTTGATACGATTATTTGTTGAGTATATTAAGTAAAAATCTCCGAATATTTGGAGAAAGAGCCCGACACCGAAGGTGAGGGAAAATGAACTCATACAGTTTTTTTGATGCACTTGTGCAATTACTTACGATTATTTTTTTCGTATGATTTTCAACCAATCAGAACGATCAATTTAGTTAAGTTACCTTGTATAATTTAGATAATACCTGATTATACATAGAGTAGCTCTACCAATCGAAAACTAACAGGACCGTCAAATTTTGACGTTTATCAATAACTGTTCAGAAATGAGTCGATTCGAAGATTTTTACTTAATATACTCAACAAATTAATAATCGTATCAAATACAATGCGTACTTCAAAATAAATACGGTTATACATCTCAAACTTCCTGCATAATTACAAATCGAAATCGTGTCAGTTTGACAGAATAAATTATGCAACAAGTTATCGATATCGTATAACCTGATTATTTTGTAGTACTTATATTAGTATTACTACTGAAAATTAAAGTAATGAAGTTGTTTAAACTATCCTTTAGTTGCACAAATGACACACATAAAATTGACGTTTGTTAAATAAATAAATCAAATTCGCCACATAGGCGATTGCAACACAGAGTGCTATCCAACTCGATGATGGCTTTTTAGAGTCAAAGCGACAGGTAGAACACGATAGTGCACGGAGTCCCACTGCACAGATTTTGCTCGGTGAAATATTATTTGTTTATATATTATTTTTATAATACCGTAGTTTTCTATTGAAAATAGAAGGAAGAGCATTAATTTAGTAAGATTTTTAGAAATTTTCAACTCAACTTTACTTTAAAACATATTTATTTTATTCAAAAATGAAGAATTAGCTCTGATTTCCTATTACTGTAATAATATTTCTAAAGTGTGTAAACCTCATCTTTATATATCACTTATTTTATATTCAACACAAATTATGTTCTCTAATTTCTCGGAAAAAAATGTTTTTAAAAATTAACCACAGTGTGCATCGATCTTGTTTTTCTACGGTGGATAATCATTTCTGTGGTTATGACGTAATTTTTGTGATGATGGAATGTGACGTTCTGACGTTTACTCGTTCTTTCATTCAAGTTGCATGGCCAAATCACGATGACGAGCCAACAAAGTCAGCCAAAACGCGGAATTGTGAAACAAGTAAGTATTTTTATATATCAAGACATGCAGTCTTAAATATATTTATTTAAAAAAAATTATTCTCGATAAATAATTCTTTCATTTCAATTATTTTCCATTTGTAACATTTGCATATGGTTTAAGAATTTTTCTTTAAATTTACATTTTCTTCATTAGTCTGAATATTTTCAGTTGATCATTTCGAAACTGTGTCACAAAGTTTAAATAATTACAGGTTCTTTCTGGAGATTCTGTTATTCTCAGAGGAGCTAGTAATCGTGCTGCTGAAAAGCAAATCAACTTTT
>JARQZK010004367.1:115000-147500 GCA_030704885.1 Cynegetis impunctata
AATTTTCAAGGATTCACTATGTATATATAGCATAATTGTGGTTTTTAGTGAAAAGCTTCTGCCCATAACCAATTTTTTCATACGAGGTGTCGTTGTTGATCATTTAATTGATTACTTTTATATGCTATGTTTATATTTATATCTAAAATTTATTATATTATATTTGCACCAAATATTCGAAATAGAGTTATGTATGTAGAATTATGTTTAATGTCTTCATCTACTATATTATTGTTATTTGCAGGAATGAGACCAAAGATGAACCTTGGGCATGGGAAGCACGAGAGTTTTTACGAAAGAAACTCATTGGCGAGGAAGTTTACTTCATTTCTCAAATACCTCCTAACAGTACTAGGGAGTATGGAGTTATTTACTTTGGAAAGGGTAGGAGTATATATATATATATATATATATATATATATATATATATATATATATATATATATATATATATATATATATATATATATATATATATATATATATTATTTCTTCAATTATTTTAAAGTTATAGAGTTACTATTTCCTGAATGAGAATTTGATTTAATTCTATTCAAAGTATTACATAGTTTATCTTACACAAGTATAGATTCACATAATTTCTTATGAATTAGTTAGCACAATATATTCCATTCAATTTTTTTAATTATTTATTAATATTCCAAGAATTTATGAATGTATTTCCAGATTTATAAGATTCATTAATTTCTCACTGACTCATTTAAAATATGATGAGTATTTTCAACTTTTATAATCAATTAGAAATGTTTTTTGTTAATCGGAAAAATTAACTTAAATGTACTTTCAACCAATTTTCTCTTCATTCTATGAATTAAATTACTTCAGCCAAGTTTTAATTACATGTGTACTTATGGGTTCACTCTGAAACTATATTTTTTACATAATTGTAATATATTTTAAAAACAATCCATATGGAAAGTTTAATTGCCTACTATCAAAGTCCCAGGTTTAGTATGACAGAAAGAAATACCACTTGAAGGTATATATAGTACATCATTATAAAGATGGCTTCATTTGGGGCCATTTATGTCAATCCAATATATCAGGTTTATTCCAATGTATTTCTATGAAATCGCGCCCCCCACGATCGTTTTTTTTTGTTGTTGTAATTTCACCCGTACCAACCTTGGATCCTTCATTGTGGTCCCAGGGTGGACTTTGTGACCATAAATCTACTAAACTATAGGTTTAGTATTATATACAATAATCTACAGGTGGTACTCAAATATCTATTGGTCTATGAATAAACTTCAATGAACTATCTTTTCATGATTATTCGTAGGATTTTTTTCACTGTGAATGATTAAATGAATATTTTTCTATTACCATATATTACATTTCCAGATTTTAACACAGCAGAAAATATCACAAATTCGTTGATATCAGAAGGTTTGGTAACAGTGAAAAAGGAAGGAGTAAAACAAACTGAAGAATTGCAACGGCTGATTGAATTAGAAAATGCAGCTAAACAAGCAGGAAAAGGAAAATGGGGCAAGGACAATCCAAGTGTACGTATTTAATAAAAAAATTGTCTAATTTTTACTACTGTGTATAAACTTTTCAGGAACATGTTCGTGATATTAAGTGGAGCATTGAAAATGAACAGATGGGTTCATTCGTCAAGAAACATAATTACAAACCAATTAAAGCTGTCATTGAACATGTAAGAGATGGATCAACTGTTCGGGCATTTTTACTTCCTGATTTCTACCACGTCACAGTGATGATCACTGGTATACGAGTAAGTGACTAGTTCGGGATTTAATAATTTTGTAATGAAAGAAAAAAAATAATTTGATAATGCAAAGTGTTAAGTGGTAGCTCGAGAGTCTGATTTTTAATTATTCCAACTTTTGTACTTTTGATTAAATTATGTTTTGTCGCCGGACATTTTTTTCTACTGATTTTCATCTCATAAACTATAACAGTTCAGAAATGGTTATTTGCAGTGTCCTGGATTCAAATTGGATAGCAGTGGCAAACCTGACCCAACTGTAAAGGTCCCATTTGCTGAAGAAGCTAGATCATATGTAGACTTTCGTCTTCTGCAGAAGGACGTTGAAATTATCTTAGAATCTGTCAACAATAATAATTTCATAGGAACTGTCATTCATCCAAAAGGCAACATTGCTGAATTCTTACTGAAAGAAGGTTTAGCTCATTGTGTAGATTGGTCAATGAGCTTTTTGAAGTCAGGTGCCGAAAAGTTGAGAGCTGCAGAACAATATGCTAAAGTGAGTAGTAAGATTTGAAAATATAGACATATCAGCTTTTTCATATTTAAATTATTCTGTCCTGTGTTCTTTTCTTACTTATTTATCTTTTATTAGTAATAACAAGCCATTTATGTTTTTAAACCGATTTTATCAAAAAGTTTTGTTACAAAATTAGTGAATTTTTGAAATCAAAATTATGATGTATATGTATTTTTATATATATATATATATATATATATTTATATATATATATATATATATATATATATATATATATATATATATTTATATATATATATATATATATTTTTATTTATATCTTTATGTATATATATATTTATATATATATATATATATTTATATATATATATATATATAGTAATAGGGGGAAGTCGGCGTTAATCGTGCGCGGCGGCTAAATGTGCGCAGCATATTATCAGTAGAAAATGTCAACCATTTATTGGAATGCATACACTTTCGTGCCATTCTCTTAGAAGATAGTTAAAGTTGTGCAGCCATTTTGGGCAATTTCCGCGGCAAATGCGGCCTGTCATCGTGTCTGACTACTATTTTGGTTGTTTACTCTAACTTTTGTGTGTGGCGAAAAGAAGCATTGAAAATGTTAATGAAGACTTTTTTGTTGTTTGGTAATTATACTAAAATAATCAACGTGGTTCTAGCTATTGTAGGAGCGATTCATCTGAGGTAAAGAACCTCCAGTTTTATTTTGGTGAATTTTTATAAGCATCTAGGTCCATGTCGGGTAATGGTGCGCCATGCGCACAATTAGCCAACTTTTGAGAAGTAAGAAGTTTTTGTTGTTATTCAGTATAAAACAAAATGTTTTCTGAATAATTTTCAGATGCTAAAATATACCCGCAAAAACGGGATAAAGCCTCTTGGGATGCAGACAAAATGAAAAAAGTCTGGTGATTTGTTGCAAATGACGGAGCAGTTAGAGATGGACGGAAGGAAAGTTTTAATACCAGAATAGTACAATTCGCAATAGAAAGAAAGATGAATATGATGGAGGATGTATATTAGTGGGGTCCACATCCCATTTGTTCAAGCAGGTCCAAGAAAGAGTTTAGCGAGTCACGTACTAAAATGCCAAAACTTTTTATGGTGTCACAAGAAATGAACTTTTGCGATTAGGTGTATTCTTATGGCAGTAGCTAACAAGTTTAGCTATAAAATTATAAATTTGTAAGCAAAACAAGATTGAATTGCTAGCCATCGACACCACATACTTCTCATTGCTGCACAGGCTTTAGATTTTAGCATTTTATGGTCCACTGAAAGCGTATGTAGGATATGACTGCTGATTTATGTACCTAATTACAATTTTTTTATATTTTGTTAATATTCTAAACAAATATTATATGTCTTCCTTAATGCTTTCTTTTGATCTATAACCTGATACACCATACTATATTTACAGATTTTCTGGTTGCGCCACAGTTACTTCTGACTGGTGCGCACAATTACCCGCATAGGGTGGATAATTATGCGCATTGGTCAGCTTCAACTGTCTATTTCGTTCTCAAGCTCAGAACATATTTTTTTTGTTGATATTTAATTCATTGGTGTTATACCATATACAATGAAGAATATCTATGCCAAAATTCAGAATTTCTAGATGCTATGATTCAAGAAATATCAACCCGGCTTCTTAGGTGCCCGCACAATTCAACCCGACTTCCCCCCTATATATATATATATATTATAGTTTAATATATATATATATATATATAATATATTATATATATATATATATATATATATATATATATCTATATATATATATATATATTTATATATATATATTATATATTTATATTATATATAGTATATATATATATATATATATATATATATATATATATATATATATATATATATATTTAAATTATATATATATATATATATAATATATATATATTTATATATATATATTATATATTTATATATATATATTTATATATATATATATATATATATATATATATATATATATATATATATATTATTATATATATATATTTATATATATATATATATATATATATATATATATATATATATATATATATATATATATATATATATATATATATATATATATATATATATATATATATATATATATATTTATATATATATATATATATATATATATATATATATATATGAATAGCTTAAACATTAAAAAAAACCATTTAATTAATTGGTATATAACAAAAATAAGTTTCTAGGAAAATCATCTGAGACTTTGGAAGGATTGGCAGGTTAATCAGCCAAAAGTAACAGGCAAAGAAAGAGATTACACCGCCATTGTCACAGAAGTAATTAATGGAGACGCAATTATGGTAAAGCTACCAAGTGGTGATCAAAAAAAAGTCTTCCTTTCTAGTATAAGGCCACCAAAGGAAGGATCTAACAGGTATGTACTTTTGAAAAAACATATTGACTAAGTAAGAACTTGTCAAAACAAATGGAGTAACTCTGCATTCAAAATTATCTAAAGAGTTTTTCTTATGGTTTTTCTTTCCTTTATTAAAACAATAGACAAATACCCACAATGAAAACAATGAGTTTTATTTACAAAGATTCATAGACAATAAAAAATTGCTTTTGACTATATATTTCTAGAGTAAAAAATGAATCAGAATATACTACTCTTAACTTATATATTTTTGACAAATTAGCTAACAAATATTCAATAAAAATTCCAAGTCTAATAAACTCAGTAGTTTATAGCTTGAGTTTTAGCAGGGTGCAACGAATTGTACATACAGTCAGCCTGGTTTGAAATGAGATTCAAAGAACATTGGTCATCCTATGACAAAAATAAACAAGATTCTGCTATTTCCAGATATTACCTGTCCTCTGTGTAACCTGGAACAATAGAATACTGAAGATTATGCGTATAATTCAAAAAGTTTATCATTAAATTTAAAATAATTGAAAGTTTAAAATTCAGGGTATAAATCAGTTGGATATTTGTTACACCAGATTGTAAACATACGTTGCAAGCACTAATGAGTGTCTGACAAACAGAACTTCAACACTGCAGTCAGATATTTTGTTATAATATATTACATAACAAATTTACTCATTTTGTTTCATTATGATCAAGTAGTAATTGAAGAATCAGTTTAATTTAACTGATTTTAATTTTTATTTCCAGAACTGAGGAAGATAAAAATGCACCTAAGTCAAAATCTTTCCGACCTTTGTATGATATTCCATACATGTTTGATGCTAGGGAATACTTGAGGAGGGAACTAGTAGGTAAAAAAGTACATGTTTTGGTAGATTACATTCAAGAGGCAAGAGAGAGCTACCCTGAGAAAATTTGTGCTACAGTTACTGTTGGAGGAAAGTAAGTACTTTTAATTTTGGTGATATGTTTATAGTTTTATACATAATTCATTTATTTTATTGTGGATAATCCTTCACCTTGAAATATGTGTATATGTATTCAATCTTTGATGTACTGTTAGTGTACTGTAATTATTTGAATTAAACATTATTATTATTATCAAATGCTTTATATATCATTTTTTGAGATAATTTCTCTTATCTTCTAAATTTTTTCATTTTCATACAAGTACTAATTTCTTACATTTTTCCACATTATTATCTATATTTGACACCTATTTGTTGTATTTTATAATACTGATTAGCAACATTTCATAATTTTGATGATTACTAGAACATTTGGTGCAGTAATTTAAAATTAATTTTCATTCCGTTTTTCTCTAATAATTCCTTCTAATCAATTTTGGTATTATTAGGTAGGTAGTAATTCATTTACAAAATAAATTAAATCAGAATTATTGTAGACAACTTCAAATAATCTATATCCTTTATTATCAAGAATTAATTTCATTAGTGTTAATTTGAAACTATCATACTGTATGAATAGGTTTTCAGCCAAAGTATATTAATTAATAATAGATTTGAAGAGCTGAAATCTAATTAAAATTAAACTTCCAAATTTTCACAGGAACGTAGCTGAAGGGTTAGTTGCGAAAGGGCTGGCATCTGTTGTTAAATACAGAGCTGATGATGATCAAAGGAGTTCACGCCATCATGATTTATTAGAAGCCGAAACAAAGGCGATCAAGTCGCAAGTTGGTATACATTCAAAGAAGAAAGCTGCACCACTGCGTGTTACAGAAATTGTAAGTTAAAAATTTTTCAATTTATTTTCCAGTTATTTACTAGTAGGTTTTTTCTATTGTCAAGTGTTTTTTTCATTGAAATCATCTTTCATTGCTAAAACCTATGTTTACACTTTGTTAAAGATGATTATATTTTACATTGAATATTCCAAATGTAAAGTATCTATTCGCATCTTTGTTTTTGTTATTTTGACTAATAGCTCAATAATAGAGCTTTAGATTAGTGAGATTGTTCATGAGAAATCTAAATTAATATTTTGTTTTCATAAATTAAACTTAATCTTGATATTATATAATATCTTGAATTATGTTTATGATGGAAGAACAAAAATGTTCATAAGTATCCTATCCATATTTTGACTAAGACCTGTTCCAAGTATATCATCTCATTTTTGTTGGGAGCATATAGTTCATTTTGTAATCTTCAAATTAAAGCTCAAAAAGTTGATGTGAGACTACAATTTAAAAAGAGCTATTGAAGCTTTTGGATTTATATATAGTCTAAGAGCCATTGGACGGCAGACGACTCATAATTGAAGAAAGCCTCGGTTAGTCTGTTGTACCTACCGAACAAGAGATGGTGGTTGTAGGTTCAGCGTCACTTAGGTGTGGGTGTGAGATGTGATAATTTGACAAACTAAAAAGGTATTTGAAGAAAGCTGCCGATTTGATATGTCAAAATATACTATTATAGGTACTTAAAAATGAAATGGAAGACGACTACAACGGTGGTAACGTGGTGATAGTCGCTTTGCAAATTTCAAAAAAAAAATTTCAAAAGTATTGAACGAAACTTCAAATTTATATATTAGGCCAAGCTACAGAGATTTTTTCATGTAAAAAGTGTTAGAAGAAAACCAGCTCCGCCATTGTGTGTAAAATAGTTCCACATGATATAGTGATATGTTTTTCACTCGACTTTATTATTTATGTCTTTGTTATTAACAATTTTATGCAAAAAATCGATTTTTTTAGTTTTTTGCTTATAAAATTGAAACTATCAAAGTAATCGTGATGATGTCAATAGACTTATTGTAGAAAATGAAAAGACGAAGAAAATGAGGGGTCGGACGACTCGATCAGACCCTTAGTCTAAGGGAAAATTGGAAAAAACCGTCCAAAATGCAGTTTTTTCAAAAGTTCATAACTCGGTTATTTTTTGAGTTGTAGCGTAGATCCTCCGGTTAGTATTATTTATCAATATAAACTTTATTTGTGCGAAGAGCAGAAACTGTCCGATGCATAGTTTTTGATCTGTGGCCATTTGATTATGTTACTATGCAATTTTCCAGCAGACCTGAATGCGACAGATACGGTCTGATTTCAATTTACTAAAAAGATTTTGAAAGTAGAATTCTCATAGTTCAAAACGTTCATCTTGGTTTTACGTGAAAACGCTGAGAAAAATGTTAAAAATAAAGCTGAACATGACGAAAAACGGCCGAGCGCGTAAGAGTAGTTGAAGAGTGGGGGTAGAGCAGCAGGCAAGGAGAAGTATGACATTCGAAAGCGTCGGCATTTTGAACGTGACAGTAATTTCTAAAGGTTGTCAGATAATAATTGTAAACCCTCACTCTTCAACTACTCTCACGCGCTCGGCCGTTTTTTGTCATGTTCAGCTTTATTTTTAACATATTTCTCAGCGTTTTTATGAAAAACCAAGATGAACGTTTTGAACTATGAGAATTCTACTTTCAAAATATTTTTAGTAAATTGAAATCGGACCATACCTGTCGCATTCAGTTCTGATGGAAAATTGCATAGTAACATAATCAAATGGCCACAGATCAAAAACTATGCATCGGCCAGTTCCTGATCTTCGCACAAATGAAGTTCATATCAATAGCTAATACTGGCCGGAGGATCTACGCTACAACTCAAAAAATAACCGAGTTATGAACTTTTGAAAAAACTGCATTTTGGACGGTTTTTTCCAATTTTCCCTTAGACTGAGGGTCTGATTAAGTCGTCCAACCTCTCATTTTTTTCGTCTTTTCATTTTCTACAATAAGTCTATTGACACCATCACCATTACTCTGATAGTTTCAATTTTATAAGCAAAAAACTAAACAAAACGCGATTTTTTGCATAAAATTGTTAATAACAAAGATATAAATAATAAAGTCGAGTGAAAAACATATCACTATATCATGTGGAACTATTTGACAAACAATGGCGGAGCTGGTTTTCTTCTAACACTTTTTGCACAAAATGCTCACTCTAAATCTCTGTAGCTTGGCCTATATGTCATTCTTGATAGTATAACAAGCTTATATTTCTGAAGGCAGACAGGTCGGACGGTTGTTTTGACGTGACAGATTGTAAAATCTTTTTTCCGCGTGAGCATATCTGACATATTTAATTAAATTTCATCAAATAGTTAAAAACAAAAAATTCAAAGCTTCTGCAGCCAACTTACCACCATGGTAGTCGTTTACCGTTTCATTTGTAAGTACCTATAATAGTATATTTTAACATATCAAAACAGCATCTTTCTTCAAATACATTTTTAGTTTGTCAAATAATCACACCTGAGTGACGCTGAACCGACCGCGGTTAGCTAGCCACATGCACGTACATGCTTGGTACGTGCAGCAGACTGAGGAAATTTTAGGCATCCTTCAATTATGTATCGTCTCCCGTCCACCGGCTCTTAGGCCAATACATCACCATTTTTATTATAAACATTCAATATTGTCGGAATTAGCTGTCATTAATGTCAACATTAAACAAAAACATTCTTAAACTGTCTGCTGTGAAAATGTATTAAATTCTAACAAATTATAATACATTTCTAACTGGTATGGGCTTAGAGCACTTCAAGGTTATTTTGAAATGAGAATTTTTGACGAATACCAACAAAAACTTCCTGCTGGTGGTCCAGGTCTACTTTATTTGCTACAAGTGATATGGGGACCCTCTCAGTACCTTTAACTCTGGAGATCAATTCCTTCATAGTCCGAATGTCTTTAAATGTTCTTCATTACTCACAAATCCTTTTCCTCCTAGTGATTCCTTCATAGGCGCGAACAAAAATAATCACAGGGGTATGAGTCAGTGCTATAAGGAGGGCGTTCAAGGGTTTCCCAGACAATTTCTTCAACTGTATCCATTGTCAAAGCCGCAGTGTGAGGCCAGGCGTTGTCATGGAGGAGAATGACATCTGTGTTGGGCATGTCTCTTCTTTTGTTTCCATGAGCGGCTTTCGCGTACCGTAACAACTTTCAGTATTAAGGCGCATTCACTGTGCGTTGATCGTGTAGAAAATCGATCAGTACAATTCCCCTAGAGCAGGGGAGCTCAAAAGGTCGATCGCGGAAACTTTCACAGTCGATCCCGAGGAGTGTGGCAACACCGCCAAATACCCCCCTTACCCCTAACGAGAACGTGACAGCACAGTGTTTTGAAGTGCAAAATAAATCATATTCTTGCAAATGTATTTGTTTCTTTTTTAGTAACATTAAGTTGGTCGATCGCTTTTCACCTAAATATTTTGCAGTAGATCACCAGCACTGTAAGTCTGAGCACCCCTGCCCTAGAGTCAAAAAAATGGTTGCACGGACTTTTCCAGCAGAGAGGCAAGTTTTGGCTTTCGTTTTGCGACTTTCATCCTCTCTCCGCTACTCCTTATTTACCATATTTGACTCGAAGGTGTAGAGATTCTGAGACAGTGTACTGTCCCCAAACTGTGCCCGCAAACGAGTTGAAATTTCTGACGATTTGATGCTTTCATTGGTTGAAAACTTTATGATAATCTTGCGCAACAAACGAAGGTACTTTTTGCTCGGTCATGGCTGTACTGACGGCAATGTTGATCTTGCTCGCTAACCAGAACGGATCCCCCACTACTCATAAACCAATCATCTTTTACTCCGCACAACAAAATCTAGCTAGGACCTGAAACTAAGAAAATTTACAAAATTACCTTTTATATTTGATTCAACCTCGTACATATGATAATAAAAAAAATGAAAAGCATGTTCTGGAACAAGTAAGTATTTTGATTCAGCTGCATTCTTATCTAATAGACAAATATAAGAAATCCGGCAAATCATTTTCTTATAAGTTGATGTAATGACCTCGTATGAACAAACTCCCTTTGATAAATTTCATTTAGTGAAGTTGGTACCGTATTGGAATCATGGGTAGGATATGGATGTTTGCGAGCGTTAAAGAATTTCAGAGGTTTAATATCTATATATTGTTTGGTATTGATTGATATATCAGGCCCACTAACCGTTCGGAACCGGCGCTAAGATGTAAGTCCAGGGAGCAACGAAAAAAATTATTCCTCTTAAAATAATATATTATAATAAACTGTATATTATTACAAGCTGAAGGTTTAATATTATATACTCTCGAGGTATCTCAACAATTTCATTGTTATTTTTGTGAATGGTTAGAGAAAAAAAGATGATTGAATTAGAAAAAACCCCAACCTGCACACTTTAACCGTTCCTGAGATATTTTGAAAAAACTGAAAATCTTAGTATGTATTTGTATAAGATTATTGATATTTTATATGGCATATACAACTCTTATTTTCTTATGAAACCCATACCTACTTGTTTTTTGTACCATTGTATATATGTATAATATACCGACATCAAGAAACTAGAAGGAAATCAAACGAATATGGGATGAGCGTATTTTTGGTACAGAAAATTTATAAAAACCGATGAGTAATAACTAATCAAGAATTAATTTATTACTATACGTTTGAAATATTTGTTAAGCTTGTATTTGAAAATTATTTTTAAAAAATACTTGAAATACAATGATTTGTAATGTATGAAACTGAAGTATATTTTAGAGAGTGAATATTTAATTAAGGGTAAGCAAGATTTAGTGTATAAGATATTAAACCTTCAACATGTAATAATATAAGTACATGATTTTAAGAAGGATAATTTCTTACTAAATGAAAATTATGACAAAATTTTATAACAGAGTTGGTTACACTAAGTCATGACATTAAAGAGACCTGATTGAATATTAAATACCTCACATGTTATAAATATTCAGTCGCAGTTATTGTGACAAGGAAAGAAAAGTAATACATAAAGTCAATGGGTCATTTCATTCTGGCACTGAAATAAGTACTGTATTTCGAAATTTCATACTTTGTCGAACATACAAACTTGTAAAAGAACTTGGTTTTGCAGATGTTGTAAATTGATGTTATTTTCAGGATGCTTCAAGAGCCAAATCGGAATTATCGTCGTTACAGAGGGCTCAGCAGAATGATGCAATTGTTGAATTTGTTACTAGTGGTAGTAGACTACGTCTTTACATTCCCAAATTTAATAACCTATGCACTTTTCTCCTTGGTAAGTAATATAAAGCCTTTCAATATAATATTCACGCGTAGTAATTTATTTTTTTGTTGTTGCTGAATTTCAATGGATTTCTCCAAAAATTTAATAAAATCAAATACTAATTGAATAATTTATTATAGCCTATAAATCCTTAAATAATAATCCTAATCTGTTGTATTTATTCTTGTCCTCTACAGTGTCGTTTTTACTGAAGTCAGAAACTTTCGTTCTTTCGTGATGATTATGTTGTGTAAAATAATTTATATTTCTATTTAATGTTATTCTTTTTTCAGGCGGCATAAGTTGCCCAAGAGCTGCACGTCCTGCAATGGGCATGCAACCAGCGACCGAAGCCGAACCCTTTGGAGAAGAGGCCTTCAAATACACTAAAGAACACTGCTTGCAGCGTGAAGTGTCTATTCAAGTAACGGGCTGCTCAACCACTGGAAAGACTGCTAGCTTAATTGGTTGGCTATGGGTTGACAACACTAATCTTTCTGTTGCTTTAGTTAAATTGGGTTATGCTTCAGTTCATAGAACTGGTGAAAAATCTCAATTTGCAGTACAACTAAAAGAAGCGGAAGACCATGCTAAAAAGCAGAGATTAGGTATTTGGAAGGACTATGTGGAAGAAAAAGAAGAAGTGAAGATTGAGGATGAAAAAGTGGTAGGTAACCAGTCAATGTAGATCGGTATGGAATAGAATATCTGATATATATAAAAAAAAAATATATATATATATATACAAAAACAAAACAATAATATTCAACTCATCTTCTTCACACACACACACACACACACACACACATATATATATATATATATATATATATATATATATATATATATATATATATATATATATATATATATATATATATATATAAATATGTGTGTGTGTGTGTGTGTGTGTGTGTGTGTATGAAGAAGATGAGTTGAATATTATTGTTTTGTTTTTATAAAATTGCATTTGCTATGTTATTAAGTTTGCTCATTTTGTAACTATTTACTTAAAGGCTCCGCTACCAGTTCCAGAAACTGTATTTGGAGTCAGAAATATAGGTAATTTTATTATTATTATTATATATATATATATATATATATATATAATTTTGGTTTTCAACACTAAGAATAACTTTTTTTTAAAAAACAATTTATTCAATATGAAGTTAACAAGACGAAAGTTACTTAATTAATCTTACTGCTCTATGCTAGTGAAGGCTTATATAGGCTAACAGCGATGAATCAGCACAAGGTTGCGATTGACGTTATTAAAATGGATAAGCTGTACTTTGACTACATAACTCCTCCCCATTCAAAGAAAGTTCGTTACCCTTTATTTTTAAGGTGACGAATCTTTAAGAAAATTCTATAAAAAATTACACTACAATAATAATAAAAATTACAAATACAATTGTTATAAAGCTTATAGTTGTAGGATGTGGAGCCCATTGGTATAGGTCGTCTAGTTTGGGGATGTCTTCCTCTTGGATATTCTTCCAATTTGTTGCATAGGTCCAATTCGCTTCCAGTGGCGCAAGATAGACCTGAGCATATGTGTTGAAAACTTCTCGGGGGTGTATTCTCTTGAATCCATCAGTAATCTGAGACAATTTAGGGATTTTATGAGAGAATGAACCACTTTCGCATTCTTCTTGTATCATTTCATTGTTAATGGAAATGATATTTCCATTTTCCATTTCGAATAAATCTTCTTGAGGCACAACCTAACTGCGTTTGCAATGTTCTTGTAGGGTTTTTAGAACCATTCGGACACATTCAGGGGGTTTCTTCAGGTATTCTTGTTTACAGATGTAGAAGTCTTCGACTTGTTGAATGACCTCGGTATTCCATACAATCTCTTCGTTGCGTGTTAACTACTGTTAACCCATAGGAATTTTGGTATTTCGGAAAGGTACGTTATACAATCTAAACAGGTCATATTTATCATAATCAAAGATTGGGATGGTTATGCTAAATAATATTGAAACCCTTAATAAAAACCTTTGTTGCGCAGACAGCATAATAGTCTGTTAGATGAGAGAATGGTAAAATTTTTTCTTTATTTATTACTTCATTAAATTTCGACAGAGGCAGAATATTTTCTTGCAAGAGGTGCAAACGTGCAAAACTAATGGCATTTTCAGTTTCCGATAATATTATTGCTATCTCGTGTGAATGGAGAATTATTAGATTAAGTTTTAAACTTAAATCGTTAGTTACCTTTAACTGTTCCGTTTTCTTAATTCAAAAAAATGAAGGATACGGGGGTCGTCTAAAAATTAGGGAAAGTAATTAGTGTCTTCTTTGTTTTATTCGATTTCTATGATAGAAATGTTTGCTTTGAGGATTTCTGATCCTGATGTCTGTAATAATGTTCCTAGATATTTTCTTGTAAGGTTTTTTAAATTTGGATTCACATTTTTGTTTTAAATGAACAACTTCATTTTTATGAAGGTCTTTTTGACTTCGTAGCTTCTCAATTAATTTTCCAATATTCGCTGCGTTTTTGTCTGTGGCAGTATTAATTACTTGCAATATATTTTTCAAGGTTTTACGATTTGTCTGTACGTAATTTGAAACTGTTTCATGCGATGTTTTATCTGAGGGAATAGTTAGGTCGTTTGTTTTTATGTTTGGAGATAACGAATTAATCTCGTCTTCTAAGATATTAATTTCGCTGGAGACAATCGAGTGGTCTATATTACATTCATTGTAACAATCTCGAGATGTTGATGCATCATCGCTTATCTTAAGTGCTTCCTTTCGTTTATTGTTGTCTTTCGAAGATAAGGATTCATCTTCATCTATTTTTAATCGGAACAAGTAGTTCGCATCATTGTACGTTTCTGGTTTGAATTTCATCTCGTGATTAAATGCTATGGGATAAGAATGTCGTCTTCCAATTACTTCTTGGAAATTAATAGGAATTTTAAAGTTTTCGATTTTTGTAATTCGTACATTTGATATTTTATTATTTGGAATTTTAATTTCTCTTTGATGAGAGTCTTTGAAATTTTCAAAAGTAATTTCCTCTTCATTTAATTGATTATTTACGTTTTCTGGAATTTGTGGATTTGTATAAATTTTTATCTGTATATCGCAATTTGAGAATACATATTTAATCATTTCATAAATTTGATTCCAGTCTAATTTATCAAGTCCTGTCGATAGTTTATCTCTGTTTTTCAAGCATAAAAGTTTCAGAGACATTAAGGTGGAAAATACATCTTCGTATGTTGGTTTATCAAAAAATTTATTTTTAGTGATAAGGTAGTAAAGCATTCTGTCTTTATTACGTATACAAGCAACTTGACCAACATTTTTATTTTGCGAAGTTAGTTCTGTAACATTGTTATATTTATTTTTTAAATGAAGGGCGATGCCTTTATTAATATGGGAATCTTTACTCACACAGTGACACAGAGAAAAATCTGCTGGCGCATTGAATAAATTATCGTTCTCTTCTGTTACATTATCGCTAGTTATTTGTTTCTGTTGAAATTGTTCAAGGAATTTTTCGTATGATAATTGACTTTCCTTAGGTTCAATATTTTCAGTTTTTTCAGGATGTTTTTCCGAATATTCATAAATTTTAGAATGAATTGGAATCTCATTTTTTGTTTTATCATTATGTTCAATTTCTGATTTGAAATTAAATGGTGGTTCTGGTAGCTGAAAAGCTTTTTCCGCATTATTTAGTGAATCTAAGTTAACGGTATTTCTGAGGCACTTATCTGAAAATTTTCATGATTGAATTCAGTATTTTCTTCGAATTGATTTTCAGCGTTATTCTCCATATCCAAATTAGTAATTTCTTCCGATATATAATTAGGAGTTATTTTTCTTGCGTTTTGGAAATGATTATATCCTTGCGCATTTCTATTATATGGCGCTCTGTTGGGTATTTGATTATTATTTTGCACTTGTCTTTGTTGTGCTATCGGGTTAGCAGTAGTCGTAGACATAGGGGATGGTCTATATTTTGGTATATAATTACTATTAGGTTTAAACACATTTGTTTTTGATATTTCCGACCGATTATTTCCGAAAACTTGTCTGTTAGTGGGAAATTGCCTTTGCGTAATTATTTTAGGTTGTACATTAATAGGTCGAGAAGGAAATACTTTTTGTTGGCTATCACTCGTATGCTTCCAAGTTCGCATTAAATCTAACTAGGATTTTTGGGAAATATAATTTTCGACCATTGTTATAGCTAAATCGAATGTGATATTCGGTGTCGTTAGTAAGGAGGTTTGCAATTCTATTGCAACATTACTAATTAAAACATTTTTGGCTAAGTCCGAGACCAATTGCTTGTGTGACAATTTTAATGCAGCATCTAATGTAGGTTCCGCATCTATTCTGTAATTAATTCTAATTTTATAAGTTTTGATTTCTTCAATGAAATCTAAAATGTCTTGATTTGGTTTTCTGCGTAAGAATTGTAATTTATTCTTTAATACATCTAAATTCGCATGATCTCCAAATTTCTGTAATAAAAAATGTCTAAACGCATGCCATGTATTTGGTACGTTAGAGGAACGATATTCCGCGTTCGCTTTATCTATTAATTTACTTTTGATCACAGCAACGCAATACGTCTTTACGATTGCTTCCGTCGCTGAGAATTGTGCGATATATTCTTCGCAAGAACTTAAAAATGAATTTAACTCGGCTTGTATACCGGAAAATTTCGGTAGCAATGCTCCAAATTCACGAGCTAACATTAAATTATGGTTCTCTGCCATATTAATTATTTTATTTGATTTAGTTCTTCGCTGAGAATCTAAATTCAAATTTTCGATTGATTCTATTAGGGAATCAATATTGAAAAATTTTCAATTTTATGCAAATTTAGTTGGGAAAATATTTATTATATTTTTAACCCTTGACTTAATATAAAATGACCTGCTATAACGGTGAGCTATAGGGAGTCTAGGTTTTGGGGCTGGAAACCGTAGGAAAAACAGGAAGATAATTAACACTTGCAACTTACATTGATTGTTTCTTCCAAGGTGGAGTCGTCGGCGCTACCCTTGCTTTGCACCCTGTTTGAATTCTTGTCTGGTCAGTAGAACTCGGGACTGGTACTACCAAATTCGCAATCACTATGAGATAAAACTGAGCTTGTGTTGTAGTTCGTATTGCGCTCAAGAATGAAAATTCACTTAAACTCTTCTTCTTACTTTTTAAGTTAACGCATTGATCAATCTTCTTACAAGATTCGGAAGATTTATCTTGTTTGTTGAACTTATTTTATTCGGAAGGGTTTAATGCAACATTCCCATCCTCGTCGCCAATTTTGGTTTTCAACACTAAGAATTACTTTTTTTTAAAAAACAATTTATTCAATATGAAGTTAACAAGACGAAAGTTACTTAATTAATCTTACTGCTCTATGCTAGTGAGGGCTTATATAGGCTAACAGCGATGAATCAGCACAAGGTTGCGATTGACGTCATTAAAATGGATAAGCTGTACTTTGACTACATAACTATATATATATATATATATATATATATATATATATATATATATATATATATATATATATATATTTATATATATATATATATATATATATATATATATATATATATATATATATATATATATATATATATATATATATATATATATATATATTATATATATATATATATATATATATATATATATATATATATATATATATATATATATATATATATATATATATTTATATATATATATATATATATATATATATATATATTTTTTTATATATATATATATATATATATATACTAGCTGACCCGGCAAACGTTGTTCTGCCATATAAATTATTTTTATCCATCTATCTATTCATCTATCTGCCGATGTATATCTAACTATCTATCTATCTAGATAGTCATATATCTTTTTATCTATCTATCTACATATCAATCTATCTGCCCCGGCAAACGTAGTTCTGCCATATAAATTATTTTTATCTATCTATCGTTCTATCTATTCATCTATCTGCCGATGGATCTCGATCTATCTATCAATCTATCTGACCTGGCAAACGTTGTTTAAGAAGGGTGAAAATTTAGAGTTATATGTAGTTTTTAATGCAACATCATAAAAATAAAAAATTTTGCCCAAAAAATTTATAAAAATGTTTGTGGTGAACCACCCTAATCACTATTATATTATTATAGGGGCCTGAAAAATAAATTACGAACTTATTGCGGATCTGTGGATCAAATAAAAAAAATTAAAATTGCGATGGAAAAATAGGGGTTGATCATAGAAGTGTGACAAATTGAAAGCTATATGAATTTTTAAAATTAAGTCATGACAAAATCAAAATAAAAATCTTGCCAGAAAAATTGGAGTTTATAATTAACAAATAAAAATAGGAGTTGATCGTAGAGGGTTAAAAATGTGGGGTTGTATGTATTTTTGAATGCTGTATCATAAAAGAAAAACAGAACAGAAAATATTGTCTGAAAAAGGACCACCCTCAACATTCAGGGGGATGAAAGATAGATGTTGTCCGATTCTCAGACATAACCGATATGCACACAAAATTTCATGAGAATCGGTCTAGCTATTTTGGAGGTGTTTAAAAAATAAAAAATAGGGGTTGATCGTAGAGGGGTGAAAATTTTGTGTTTGTATTTTTGAATTTATATATTATGAAAATATAGAACAGAAAATTTTTTCTGAAAAATAAAAATAAAAATTAAGGGGGGGGACCACCCCTCGGTCCACCCTCAATATATATATATATATATATATATATATATATATATATATATATATATAGTGATTAGAAATCCCTACTCCAGAACCAAGAGGGGACAGGAGTCGCCATACCAGAGAAGCACTGAAACCTATAACTCTATACCAGGAAGTGTATTAGAAGGAAGACATCGAAAACTAGGCCATGACCTGAGGAAATACATAAGGGACACTAAATAAAATATTTGCAATCAATATAACTCAAAGTTGGTAAATGTGATAGTGTGAACTTTGGATAATTTATCTTAATAAGAAAGTGTATATTATGTTGTTATGATTGAAATGGAGTTTATATTATGTTATAATTTTTTGTAAATTTTAGGCCTCAGTACCAGGAAACTGATTCGAGGTCAGAAATAAATTAACTTAAAAATATATATATATATATATTTTTAAGTTTATTTATTTCTGACCTCGAATCAATATATATATATATATATATATATATATATATTTATATATATATATATATATATATATATATATATAT
This sequence comes from Cynegetis impunctata, assembly GCA_030704885.1. Lineage (NCBI taxonomy): Eukaryota > Metazoa > Arthropoda > Insecta > Coleoptera > Coccinellidae > Cynegetis > Cynegetis impunctata. Next base: position 134,007 of record JARQZK010004367.1, read on the forward strand.
TATATATATATATATATATATATATATATATAATTAAATATCAATATATATATATATATATATATATATATATATATATATATATATATATATATATATATATATATATATATATTATATATATATATATATATATATATATATATATGTATATATGTATATATATATATATATATATATATATATATATAAAGTAAAGTAAGTTTATTAAAATAGGTATCCTAATATACAATATATAAATAAATCTTAACAATAATAACATTTTTAGTAGAAAAATCTGCTGAGAAAGAACACAAAATGACAACGAAAAACAAAACAAACGAAAACAAATGAAAATTATATCATTTTAAATATTTTATAAGTCCAAAACAAGTGAAACGGTGCAGACGTGGTAAATAAACCCCAAACTGATTTAGATATATTTTGATTTTAGGTAATCTATAAGTAATTTTTTGAAATGTATGATAGAACTGCAACTTATAATGTCTTTTGGAAGCTTGTTGTATTCAATAAGTCCTCGGTGGAATAGTGAATTCATTGATCTCGTGTAGTTTGTTCTTGTCACATAAAAATTCATGTTTCCCCTTGTAGGATAATCATGAATTTCATTTTGATAAATGATGAATTGGTCGAAGTAGGTAGGAAGTTTTCCTGCTATTATTTTGAAAATAAAAATCATAGAATAATAAAAAAATCTGTCCTTAACTGATAGCCAATCAAGAACCTGCAGCATACTTATTATGGGAGTGTACCTGTTACATTTCAACAGTATTCTCATTCCCTTATTTTGCAGTTTCTGTAATGATGAGATACAGTTTGAATTGAGAAGAAATAATAAGGAAGGGCAGTAATCAAAATGAGGTTTGATTATCGTATTATAAACCGTTAGAGAGGTTTGAAACGACAGATATCTGCTGATGCGTGTGAAAAAAAATATTTTTTTTGTAATTTTTTTGTTTATTTATTGGAAGTGTTTTTTTAGGTTCAGTGAGTTGTCTATCATAAATCCAAGATATTTAAACTCTTCGACCAATTCAATTGTTTCACCATAGATTTCTATGTTTATCAAGTTTTTATTCAACAAATTGTTTCTATATTGAGTGGTTATAATCATTGATTTTGTTTTCTTTATGTTGAGTTTTAGTTTATTAATTGTGAGAAATTCTGATATTTTGCCAAGACTACGATTCACTCTTTGAATAGCATTTGGTAGATCAACATCACTTGCTGTTAGTAAGGTGTCATCCGCAAAAAGGTTGATGAACTCACATTCCTGAATATAATTGATATCATTCAAGTATAAAATGAACAACAGTGGTCCCAATACACTCCCTTGCGGAACACCAGTATCGATGACTTTATTGGTTGATAAAGTATTATTTATTTTAGTACATTGTGATCTATTTTCCAAGTAGCTTTTGAACCAGCTGTAGGGTCTGTCGGTTAATCCATAATATTGAAGTTTGAAAAGTAGAATAGAAATATCTATCGTTTCAAAAGCTCTCTTGAAGTCCAGAAACACTGCCACCACATATTTGTTTGAATCAATATCTTTTTTCCATTTTGACAAAGTTACTTGTAGGGCAGCTTCACATGAATAACTAGATCGGAAACCAGATTGATATTCCATTAGGAGTTTATTGACATTAATATAGTCTAAAAGTTGGCTGTATGCGGTTAGTACTTTTTCCAAGCATGGCAGTGTATTGATTGGTCGAAAATTAATAGCTTCATTAGTATTTTTAATTTTAGGCACTGGGACAACTGTGCTATTCTTGAGTTGTTGAGGGAAAACTCCGGTTTCCAGAGAGGTATTAACAAAGTTCAAAATAACAGGACCAATAACATCAAACGCATTTTTTAAAATTTTGTTGTTGATAATATCAGAATTGCATTTATTGTCCAAGTTACTTATTATGATTTTCAGTTCTTTTAGAGTCAGTGATCTAAATGATGAGAATTTGCATTGAATTCTGGGTAAATTGATATTAGACCACGGGAGAGAAGGTGGAATTCCATCCCTAATTGAAACAATACTTTCAATGAAAAATGAATTGAACATTTCAGCTTTATCATGGTCTGTTACAGCTTTTGTTGTTCGCTGTCCGGTTTGAAAAATTATTTGATTTGGGATAGAGGGATTTTTTGGTTTTATTAGAGTTTTTAGTGTTTCCCACATTTTTTTTGGGTTCTGTGAACAATTATCAATTTTTGTTTCAAAATATTCTTTTTTCTTTATTTTGAGAAGATTAACAACTTCATTTCTACAATTCTTATATGTGATCCAGTTCATCTGTTTAAGGTTTACATCATCACCACTTCTAAATGCTTTATAAGCTCTGTCCCTCGATTTGCTTAGTTTAATAACTTCATGGTCATACCAAGGCAATTGATTTCCCTTAATTTTATATGATATTATTGGAGAGATGATATTTACTTGCCTCCCAATATTTTCCATAATGTTGTCATAAATCACATCAACGTCTATTGAATTTAAATTCCAATTGCAAAGTATCAACTGATTATTCAGTGATTTAAGATTACCTGCACTAAGATTTCTATACGTTCTGATGGAATCGTAATTAGATATGGATGCATTTCTGATAGAGACTGAAATAATGCTATGCTCAGTTAGTTTTGGTGTTTTGTGTATCTTATGAAAACAGTCAGTTCTATTACTTAAAACAAAATCGATCAATGAGCAGCTAGTGTTAGTTACACGAGTGGGTTCATTAACTAGTTGATCAACCCCATTGATGGTTATGAAATTTTTAAACTGTTGAACATTATTGTCATCTACATTGAAGAAGTTCAAATTGAAGTCTCCTACCAGAATACATCGGTTTTTCTCTTGAAAAAAAAATAAATATATATATATATATATATATATATATATATATATATATCTATATATCTATATATATATATATATATATATATATATATATATATATATATATATATTATATATGAATTTCGCGAAGTTTTGAATGAAAATTTGTTTTCATTTCGAATTTGAATCTGTGACAACCCATCTCTCCTTTCAGACTGATGAGGTCAATACTACATATGAAGAAGTTATCGTGACTGAAGTAACACCTGAAGGAAACTTTTTTGTTCAAAAAATTGCCGAAGGTCCAAAAGCCGAGGCTCTAAATGCCAAGTTCAGACAAGAATTTCAAGCCAATCCTCCTCTTCCTGGTTCATTCACTCCTAAACGTGGAGAGATTTGCGCCGCCAAATTTTCATTGGATGATGAATGGTACCGAGTTAAGGTAGAAAAAATCCAAGGGGGACAGGCCCAAGTTCATTATATAGACTACGGAAATAGGTAATTCTTCTTGAAATATTAGTGTCTTTATAAAATTGGTATTTCTGATGAAGGGCAGTATTCAGAATTCTATGATATTTTTTAATTATTTCATCTTACCTTTTTGTAATAGATGAAAATGAAGAACACTATACTGAGGAACCTGTATATTCACATTATTACAGTCTTTTATATAATGTTTATCATCCTTTCTAAAATATTCAAAAAAATTGCATATCTATTATAATGAACATGGTACGGGGTTCACTTTAAACTAAGTAATCATAGTCCAATTAAAACTTATTCTCCTGAGGGGCGCTGCGGCATTAACACATTTAGTTTTCGCGTTTCTAGCTCTCGTAAGTAACCAAGGTAATATATTCTGTGTAATAAAATAACACTTCCTGAGCATACATTACAATGCTTATATCATTTTATTGCAGAAAATGATATAAACCAAGGTAATATATTCTGTGTAATAAAATAACACTCCCTGGGCATACATTACAATGCTTATATCATTTTATTACAGAAAATGATATAAACTGAAATATGAACTTTTTAGAACAAATATTATATTATTTGACCTCCATTCGGTCTTTCTGCTTACATTGTAGTGATTTGTAAAATTATTATGCTTCTTGCACATGCTTTTTCACAATTCTGCCAAACTGACTTTGCTTCATTATTTTTGTGATCTGTATAATGATAATCAGGGCTAATGAATAATTAAAGGAAATACTTTTTTTATTAATTATCTACAGAATTACTAGCAAGCAACATATTTGTAGCTTTTTTATATAACAGAATAGATTATTAATGTTTCATGACTGAGTTTTTAATTGTAATTTTTATGGTATATCTTTCATTATTAAATATTAAGTTTGATGGTATATTTCTTCATGTCCAATTCTTTTTTACTATTAGAGAGAGCCTAGCATTGACCCGCCTCGCCAGTCTTCCGTCAAACTACTCTCTTGAGAAGCCATTCGCTACAGAATATTGCCTTCCATTTGTAACATTGCCAAAAGATGAAGAGTTCGCATCTATTGCCCTAAAATATTTCAAGGAAGATACTTCCGCCTCCAAATTGTTCCTGAATGTCGTTTATCGAAACCAAGGTTCTCCATCGGCCGCTTCATTACATTTTGAAGAGAATCCCCAAACTGATATAATTAAAAACCTTATAGGCGAAGGACTTCTTTTAGTTGAAAACACCAAAAGCAGAAGGAACAACAAAGTGGTGAGTGAAAAGAAAGGATATTGTTTGTTAGGATTAAATTAAGTATTGAATTGATTGTCAGTAGATAAATAAATATCCATTTTTTGACATTAAAAATTTTGATAATTTCATATTTTTTCATCTGAATCATCTTTGTAAGGTATTTCACAGAACAACTAGATAGATACATTATTGTTTTTGCTCTAGTTGGCTACATACAGAGAGGCCCAAGAAACAGCTAAAAAGAAGCATCTAAATATCTGGGAATATGGGGACATAACTGAGGATGACGCCAAGGAATTTGGCCTTGGCAAGTAAGGGGACCAACAGAACATAAATAGACCTACAAAAACTGATGAATATATAAATGAAAGTGGACTATAGTCGTTAGATATATTTTTTTTTTGTTTGAATAAATGCCAATATATTTTATTGTGGAGATATACTTGTATTCAGAAACTGAAAAAGTAAAACAACAAATGTTTAGGTGTACATTTATTTTATATACAGTAAATTTTTGCATGTATTTGCATCTGACAATAACTTGCTGCAAATCGGATACATATTTATTATATTTGAAACATATTTATTTCTGCTGGTTGATTTTAAATCCTCATTTGTCTTATTTTTTATTATTTATCTTCCAATGTAATTAAAGTGAAAACAAGCAACATTCATAATTGAAATTATTATATTGATAGTTTTATTACATGACATTAAATCAGTCTGTTTCCGATTTGTTTTAAAAGAGTAGTTCGGAAAGAATTATTACCAAAGGTATCTTTTCCTCAATTAAGAAAAGTAAACAATAGGTTTTGAAAGATTGTAATGCTTAATTGAAAGGTGTAATTCTTAGAAATATTAGGTCAGTCAATTTAGTGGTTTAACATTGACTAGCGGTCTCTTTTAGTGACTGCTAGTGCATGAATTGTTTCCATAATTTTTTTAAATTGATCGTCCTATATATTTTTGTACAAAAGTTTTATCTGTTATTTACAAATGTTTTTTTGTATTTCTGTTTTCCACAATCATTTGATTGAATGATTTGTATTAAGTAGTCTGTAGGTAATTTCAAGAGACTTCCATTTTTATAAAATGATCTGATTTTTGATACCTACACTTCTGTTAATGAGCAAGTTATTCTTCCAGTGGAAAGGTAGATCTCAATTTTTTAGACCACTTGAACAGTAGATTTTCTGCATTCCTAATAGACTTATTGAAATTATTGATAAAGCTACCTTTCAAAAATATTTTACATTCATCAATGCCAGTCCAAAGTATCTTTGATTATATCATAATTACTTCACCTGTTATATAATTTTAATTTATTCCTTATTTGTATATTATGAATGTATCATCTTCATTTGATAATTTTATACTGTAGTTGAACTATTTGTATAACGAAACTATAATTTATAAAATTCCACTTCATTTTTTCGAGTTTTGAGTGCATCAATAAGAGAGACTGAATTCATTTGATTGCACTTATTATTGTACTCAAAATACTTAACTTTATTTTGATTAAGGGTGTGGATGTTCAAATGTAGGGAAAAAGCTTTGTTTTAAATAAATGATTTGTTTATTTAATTTTTCCTTGGTAGCAAAAGAGTTTTGTCGGTATCCCACTAGTTCAGTGAGATTATCTCCTCACCTTAAAGGCTTTGTCCAGTGCAAAGCACCTCCAGACAACAACCCGCGGTTTAAAATTGTATGTTATATTATTTTAGTGTATTTCCTTCTTGTTATTAATTTACATATTTTTAGTATTAGACTATTTTCCATCAGTCCAGTATGAAAAACATAGTATTGATGGAAAAAGCATCAATCTAAACTGCTCATTTTCGTCAAAAATAATAACTAGTGAGAGGGTAATCCTTATCAGTTGGTAGTATATGATAAACTTCTGCATATTATCAAGAGAGGGCGTCCTTTCTACACGGTTTATTCATTTCACCAACTGGCCGAATTTTAGAATATAAAAATAACTTCGTCCAAAGAAGCTATAACAGCTTGAAGTTAATTTCATGTTATTAAAATACAAAAAATGATATATGGAGTAATTATTATCCATTAACCAATCCAAAATAAAATACATGTAAGCTTAAATACAAATTTAATAACTGTATATGTTTCGGGTATTATGCAATACACAATGGTAAACCTCAAGTTGAGCATATTTTTCATTTCGAAAATGTGGATCAAAACCTTTATATTATCATAACTGAGATTGAATTCTCGCACATCACTTGGTGAAACATCATAAAAAGAATGAAGTATAAACTTTAAAATAATTAAAACACACTTGGCTTATGTTTCACTATATAAAAATATTTAGATACTGTATTTAGCAGTAACGAATAGTCGACATGTTTCGAGTTATGAACTCATTATCAAGACTGACTACAGGAGAGTATTACATCTTATTTTAAAAAACAGACAAAAGCAAAGGTGATACCTGAAAATCAATTTGTTCGTTTACAAGGAGTAATTGACTATTATGGGCGGAACTTATTTCGAGAATTTCAAGAAGGTCAAGGCGCTTTCCTTTGTTACCTGAATGTAACAATTGGGCCAGTGGTATTTTTATTTTGTAAAATTGACTTTTAATGTTCTTCAATACGAATGTTATATTCCTTCCTGTTTGTCCAATATAGAAAGCAGGACATTCGTCGCAAAATATTTTGTAAACACCACTGTTTTCTCCGATGTTAGATTTTTCTTTATTATTGACCAAGAATGACTTCAAGTTTCTTTTATTTGTACAAATTGTTTTAACGTTATTTTTCGATAGTCTGTAAATTTTGCTACTCAAATTCGGCACATAATTTATTGGGATTTATTCATTAATAGTTTGCGTACGGGGTATATTGAATGCAACATATACTTTATTCGTTTTTTCCCAATGAGCTTATCGATAAGACTTTCATTGTAACCGTTATTGTTGGCTAATAATTTAATTGTATTAACTTCGGTTTTAAAATTTGTTTCGGATAATGGAATAGTGAACAACCTATGTATATGAACGAATGAAAAGCACTAAGTTTTATTTTAATGAGTTGGTTACTGTCGCTGTGAATTAAAGTATATGTGAAGGTTGGTTTTCTACAAATGTTGAATGTAAGAGAATTCCTAGCAATCTGTACGTCTAAGAAATTCAAGGTACCGTTTTCGTTTTCTACTTGTTTTGTAAATTGAATTGAGTTGTAGAAAGTATTTATATATTTAAGGAAATTATCTAACTGCCTATCTGTACCGGTCCAAATACAAAAAATATCATCTACATAACGCCTTCATAATGAAACGTTAGTAATTAAATTATTATCAGAATAGAAAATTTTTTCTTCTAAGTTATTCATGAAAATTTCACTCAACAAAGGCGATAACGGTGATCCCATGGGCAATCCGTCTTCTTGTTTGTATAATATATTATTAAATTTGAAATAACTCTGTTTCAAACATAAGTTAAGGCAGACGTTGTTTCGTTGACTGCTTGAGTTGTTAAATTTGGGTTCATCTCTAGATATCGCTTAACAATATTTTTAACTTCTTGAGTTGGCGTGGAAGGAAATAAGTTGATAACGTCAAATGAAATTAATTTTGCATTTAAAGTAATTTTGATATTCTTAAGATGATTAACTAACTGAATAGAATTTTTAATGCTATACTCCGGATTGAATTCAATTAAGGTGGGTAATTTCTTTTTCAAATATTGACATAATTTATACGCAGGAGCGTTAATATAAGATACTATTGGACGCATCGGGTAATCATTTTTTTAAACCGGGGTGCGTGCCCAGCAAACATGAATAGGCGGTTGACAGGCGGGCCAAAGACGTGAACGACGGCTTGGTGACGGCGTCGTTATTCTAACTATGGCCCTCCATCTTTACCAAATCGGTTTCGAATTGATGGTTTTATGTCCGCCGGAACGGCTAATATCGGTAGTAGAGCATGGGCCATCAGCTGTTTCATTGATTGGTAATGGTATTCACGTTCATTTCATTTTGAGTTTTCGAACGTTTAGCTTCGTAATTTGTGTTTTTTTGGACTTCATATTTTCCAGTGGTTTATTGTGTTTCGATTGAGGACAATATTATCTCTGTTCAAAAGTAGATAACCTACCTAACTCAAGTTGAAATTTACACAGTTTTTATCATTTAACATGAAAATCAATAATAAAATAAAGGAGAGGACAAATAAATTAATTGGTTAGAGGAACTATGTATTGATCATTTTCAAACACCTGATTTTGACAGGTCCGCCATTTTGGCTGGAGGACAAACAAACCATTTACTACTATCAGTGTTCTGAGTTGTTTGCTTACGTTTATTGAAAGTTAAAGTATTAAAAAACTTTGAATCATAAATTTATATTGAAAATGGAAAGAAGTACTTATTATCAATCACTTCCTGCCGATATTAAGAGCCGCTACGATCAGAAAATCAAAATTATTGATGATATAGACCCCTATCTCTTGGAGTCCAGCTCTCAAGATTTGATATCATTTTCATCAATTCCAGTAATATCCATCATCGATATGGTTAATTATTTTATCCTCGCCCACAGTTTTTATACTGGACAGCAAATGAAAGCATATAAAAGCTTGCAAGATTTCAAATTGTATGAAGCAGGACTAGTCCAAGAAATTTATGGGAAAAGAGTGAACGAAACATCTTTTGTAGTTATTGGCAAGGTAAGATGTATTTTAATGATATTCATTAGGTTTATTATCATACTAATCAGTGTTCTTAATTGTTATAACTAAAAGTAAACTTTATATTTCAGGTTAAACATTCACAACGTCTTAAGGAAAAGCTTCTGAATTCATGGGTTATTATCCTAACTGACGGTAGTATTTCCAGTGGACATTGCACTTGTATGGCAGGCTTAGGAGAAGTGTGCAGTCATATAGCAGCAATTGTTTTTCTCCTTCACACCCGCTCTCAGTCTAAGGATGAAGAAGCGTGTACCTCAAAGCTGGCAATGTGGCCTGTCTATATCTATATGATATGTCTATATCTTCATATTGTTCCTCCAGAAAAAATAAATATATTTTCATGAGGGTCCTAATTTGCTGTCATATAACAATTACAGCAAAATCACTAGATACCTGCTCTACTTGCTTTTTTCGTTTAACCGAACGTTTAAACCTGCTGACTTGAGTTTTACCAACATGATTGGCAATTGTGTACCCCATATTTTGGGTTGGAATCCAGTCAGGGTTGTCTTTATCCAATAACTCTGCAGGAGTCCCTGAAAAATATTTTAAATAAAGAATTCATCTTTTTTCACTTATTCAAGTAAACTTACCTGTTATAAAATGTTTAGAACAGACTCGTGCATATTTCAATTGATTTTCACTTAAAGGTCCCCTTTTCAATGCTTCAATCCATCTCTCTTGGCTTTCTCGTGATACAGCATTTGAATAATCACCAGCATTCTTGAGGACAGCAGGGATTCTATAAAATCTCACTTTGTCTCGGTTTCCTCTCATACCACAATTAACCACGGCACAAAACGATGGCATTTTCTCTAAAAAACTCCAACAATAATTAAATCATCAGAAAAAAACTTTAAATTCGATAAACAACTCAAAAAGTTATGAAACTTAAATGACAGTTCAGCACAATTGTTTGCATAACAATGGTTTGTTTGTCCTCCAGGCAAAATGGCCGAAGTCGCGTGACGTCATATGAAAATGGTCAATACATCCTGAAAAGGCTGTATGATGGAACACCTATTTATTTAAAAAGAAAGAAAACTTTCAAGTTTCAAGAAAACAGCTGACATGGCTACTTTCATTACCAACTGAAGAGGTTATGAGTATAATGGATAAAACTAGTACTTACCAGCAAAACTGAAAGAAACAACATGAAGTAAAAGAAAAATTAACATGAACAATCTGCTTTTAAATTTTCCCGACGTATAACAGCTCTCCTAAAAGTACGGTGGACTGCTAAGAGTAACTGGTTTTTTTTTATAGAATCTCTGTTTTCTTGGTTATACTATTTTAGTTTTTACCTAGCTATAGAGTCAAGTTTTATTTCATTTTCTTTAAGATAAACTGTTATTTTGGTTATGCAAATAAACATTAGTATTAAGTTGATTGCATGACTTACTACCCAAAGTTCACTTTTTCTTAAATTTCTATTACAATTACAGAGTCCTTCTATACCGGTCAGCCGGTCATAATTACGTCACAAGTATATATCCTTTATCTATGCGTCACAATAAGGGTAGGTGGTCTGTGGGGTAAAGCGAAAGCGACAAAATCCAAAATCTAGCAGCTGGCTTCATAAATAAGTTCATATTCGGCCTTTTCAGCCCGAAATAAGCAAGAATAGAATACGAAAGTTCATCGAGATCGATTACTCTAGACGATTTTCTATTACTTTTCAAGAATCAATCGACTTATATCCAAAGAAAGTTTTCTCTTTTGTGGCAACACCATTGCATTTCTATATTATATTAGGTTATTAGGTCTTTTGTACCTACAAACTCGAGAAAACGTACCAGACCAGAACTAGGGTGTTATGTGATTTAACGTAGATTGAAAAAACCTAAAAAAAATGGGCGATACTGTGGAAGAATTAAATTCTTCAGTATTGGGTACAAAACAATTTTGGGACCAAAGGTACGTGGACGAAATTGAAAATTTCAAAAAATTTGGAGACCCTGGAGAAATTTGGTTTGGAGAAGATAGTGCTGAAAGGGTCATTGATTGGATAGTACGTAATAAATTCAAGAAAGAATCTAAAATACTAGATATTGGATGTGGAAATGGGATGTTCTTGATTGAATTAGCTAGAGAAGGTTTTACTAATCTATTTGGAACAGACTATTCTCAGAATGCTATTAACCTATCTAAAGCTGTTGCTCATAAGCAAGATTATTCTTGGATTGAATATTGTGTAAAAGATATTTTGACAGAAGAATTTAATAATGCTTTCGATATAATTCATGATAAAGGTACATATGATGCTATTTGCCTCAGTGAAAATCCAAAAGATGCTAGAGATAAATATACAAATAGCATTTTGAAAAGCTTGAGTTCATGTGGATATTTTATCATTACATCCTGTAATTGGACTAAAGATGAATTAGATATGCAGTTTATGCCTAAATTTACACCCTTTGAAATTATTCCTACACCTCAGTTTAAATTTGGAGGTAAAGTAGGAAATCTTGTTAGTACAGTGATATATAAGATAACACAATAATATTTATTTAAAATTGTTGAGAAAATTCTAAATAATTTGAAGGTACATATGAACGTTTCAGATTATGAAATCAATTGGAATTTGATTTTACTGAACAGTTAAAACTGATACTATTTCATTTTGTAAAATATTTGTATAGTTACTATAAATTAGAATAAATCAATTTAGGTTATCTAGTACTTGGACTGGAAGGATTTGAACCCGAAATAACTAAGACTTTACAAGTTTATCTTTGTCTCTTTTTAGCATTTAAAAAAATAAGAAAATATTCAACTTTTGCAGCATAAATTATCTCAACTCAGAAATAAATATTCAATATTTATCTACATTCCAAGAGAGCACATTGAAATACAAATTGAAAAGTTAAAAGATTAAATACTGGTAATATCATAACTACTTTTCTCTAGTCATTCATTATGGTTCCGAAATAATTAATATGTGACATGATTAATCTCTCGAATTGAAATAGTTTTATTAAATCTTCAAAAGTACTATTTTATTTTTTTGGTGAACCCATTTTATATTATGCCAAAATAACAACCGTGAAGGCAATTAATGTGAAACCATAGTTACAATGTGTCAAGTAATAATTGATGAATTTGTTCATAACACATTTGATTATTTATATATATATATATATATATAAAAGGGAATGTTTGAATTGTTACTTTTTCATTTGTTACTTAATTTGTGCCATGACTTCAACTTTGAGTCTTTCTACTTCCAAGCGGAAACGTAATATTCTTACAGTAAAAAAAATTAAAATTCTGTCGAAGTTAGATAAGGGCGAAACTAGTGCATATCTAGCACTTCTATATGGTTTCGGAAAAGCAACAATCGCCGAAATAAAAATAATCGAAAAAGTGTGATCTCGTCTAAAAAAACCCACGTTTGTATTATCCGAACTAGCCTCGGCTCCAATTTGTTTGGATAATCGAGGTATCAATGAGTAGTAATAAACTTTATTCAGTTTTTGATTGTTGTGAATAACAATTATGTCCACAGTTGATACTCCGGTGAAGCGTCCAAAAGTCCGTACGTGTCGTTATTATAACTAGTGCTTAATAAAGTGTCAACTTTCAGCCAGCTAGATATTTATATATCAAGAGCTCTGGAAACAGAGACCTGGCTGTAGACGTTTAGTGTTAGTCAAGTTGCTAGCGTATCAACTTTTTTCCTCATTGTCTCAGGGAAATTTAATCAATCAATCCACAATTGATTGCTAATTCACTAATTTTAGATGTTAACAGCATTGGGGAATGAACTTTTCGAATACTTACCTAAAGACAAATATGTACTCCTTATTTAAGCAAAACAAACAATGTAAGTAATTTCTTTATTAAGACAGTAATTTCGATTCAATATTCGAAAAATGGGAATAAAAGGTACATAAGTAGATTAAAGCTCACTTGCTACAATGTTGGCACTAATGGTGAGATAATTGGTAAATCATTGAAAATGATTTTGAAAAATATATTTGTGCAAGTTATAAACCCCTACTTTAGTAATGATAATGTTTTAAGCTCTTCAGCTGTCTATGCACTAATGAATATCACAATAAGCAAATTTTGGAAATTCGAAGTTACTGTTCAGATAAAATTAATATGATTTTACGAGTTTTATCGAGAAGATCTACTGCTTTTATATTTTTTGAATGTTCAGTCAAAACTTTTAATACATTTTTCTCTCTGAAGTGATCAACTATTATTAGGGACTCTAGAAGTTTTTCTAATAAACTCATC
>JARQZK010004367.1:152500-205000 GCA_030704885.1 Cynegetis impunctata
TATCTCCCTTTTTATGGAGTAGTATGGTGGTAGCTCTGTGCCACTGATCCGGGAGAGTGCTTTGGTGTAGGCATAGATTGAAGAGCGTTCGTATTTTCTCCAATAAGAGAGGGCCTCCGGCTTTTATTGCTTCTGCAACTACCTCGTCTTCTCCGGGTGCTTATTGTTCTTCATCTTCGACAACGCTTCTCTAAGTTTGGGGGTACTTGCGGCTCCGGTATAGTTCGCAATGGAACTTTTCCACGATTCTCAGGATTTCATCGCTGTTTGAGGTGATGTTGCCATGTTATATATATATATATATATATATATATATATATATATATATATATATATATATATATATATATCTCATCGGTCTCTCATTACTGAGAATCGTGATCATTGGCAACTTGTGCCGTTATTACTCTCCATTGACTTCGATTCCGAGCTTTATTTATAGAATCGTAGAACGAGGTACCGGTGGCCTTTTGAATTTGATCAGTCCATCGGATTGGTGAACGCCCTCTAGCCCTTCGTCCTTCTGTATTTCCCGAAACTATCAGCCTCTCCATGTTGTTATCATCTCTTCTCGCGATGTGTCCGAAAAATTTCAATATGTTCGCAAAGCAGGCAGAAGATAGTCTATTGCGGATGTTCAGTTCTCTTAGGATTGATTCATTGGACCTATGCGCAGTCCACGGAATTCGGAGCATGCGCCTCCAGCAACACATCTCGAAGGCATCGATTCTTTTTCTGTCTGCTATTTTGATTGTCCACGTTTCAGACCCATAACGGAAAATGGAGAAAATCAAGGATCGAACTAGTTTTATTTTGGTGTTTTTTGTAATAGATCTGTCTTTCCAGATCCTGAGTAGTCTACTCATTGCACTTTTTGCCAGTCCTATTCTCCTTCGGATGTCGCTCTCACTTGAACCCGTATTGCTGATATATGAGCCCAGGTACATGAAGTGGTCAACGACTTGAAATCTGTGTAGAGCGTCTGTCAGTTGCAGTGTGTTTGAGCGATCGACTATCATAATTTGAGTTTTCTCTGCGTTTATCATAAGGCCGCATTTCTTGCTCTCTGTCTCGACTCGATTTAGAAGATTCAGCATTTCCTCTTCTGACGCAGCTATTAGTGTTGTATCGTCTGCATATCTCAGATTTGTGATTTTTTTGCCCGCAATAGAGATTCCTCCGTACCATTCGTCCAGTGCATTTCTCATGATGTATTCTCCATAGATGTTGAAGAGATCTGGAGATAGGATGCATCCTTGTCGAACGCCCCTGCCGGTTTTAAAAGGAAGCGACTGCTGGTCCTCTATTCTTACTCTGGCCGTGTTGTTGTCGTAAAGATTTCTTATGAGTGCAATAAGGTGTTCAGGCACTCCCATCTCGCGAAGGACTCTCCACAGCATTTTCCAGTTAACACAGTCAAAGGCCTTTTGGTAGTCCAAGAAGCAGATGACCATTGGAATATTGAATTCTCGGCATTTCTCTATGAGTTGTCGTAAATTAAGAATCTGCTCTCTGGTACCTTTGCCCTTCACAAACCCTGCTTGTTCTTGGGGAATTTGTCGGTCTAGGTAAGTCTCTAATCGTCTCTTGATAATACGAAGTAGAATCTTACTCGGATGCGATATCAAGGAGACGGTACGATAGTTACTACACTTCGTGGTTGCACCCTTTTTATGTAGTGGAATGAATATCGAGGTAGACCAGTCTTTGGGCCATTGACCATGCTTCCATATCGCATTACATAGGTCGGTTAAGATTTTAATGCCATGTTGATCCAGATTCTGCAAAAGTTCTCCCGTTATATTGTCGTAGCCTGGAGATTTCCCTCTTTTCAAGTGTGCTATTGCCTCTTCTACCTTCTCTTATATATATATAAATCCTCAATCTAGTAGTCTAATTAAATAGATTTCACAAACATGATGATAAAGATTTTCTTTCAATTAAATAAGATGTAGCTTATCCGTTTTATTAACCTGAATTGAGCTTAGCTGAAGAATTGGTCAAATGAGATTCAATTACTGATACGTCCTTTCAAAACTGTCATCGCTGAATGTTCACATTAGTGTTGTCATGATTACTTGAAGTTTTTGTAATTTGTTGAACTGTTAACTTTTAAGAAAGGTGATATTTTGAATAATTGGTGTGTAAAAGTAAAGTCTTTCAAAAATTTGGAACTTAGTAGAAGATAATTTAAAAAAAAACAGTTTTAAAATTTTATTTTATAATTCGTCAGTTTCAGTTATCATTGATATTCCGATGCTGTACACTGTGGGCCAAATTGGAAACTTTTAAAGGAAAAGTCCTGTTTTAAAACTAGATACAAGAAAACTGATGTTATCTAAGACTCAATTTTAACGAAAAACTTAATGCTGGAAACCGAATATCTAAACCTATCATCGTTTCTGAGTTACAGAATGTTATTCGAGAATGTACATTTTCGAAAAGTTGCTGTACCTTTCTTCCTGTAAAAAATTCTTTATTTCTATGGAAACATTTTCATAATACTTTCCTACGTAGAATTCAATGGTTCAAGTAATTTATTTTTTCTAATCATATATCAATAGTTATTAACGTAATTAGATATTCAATAGATGGCAAAGGGTTTACATACAGTACATATTGAAATAGTTTGATTAAATGTAGCTAATATTTTGGTTCCCGAAGATGAGTAATTTTCCTAAATAGTTGTATCTTTGATTATTATCTTCCTTTAATTCAGATGTTAAGCTGAAGTAAGAACCTTTATCTATCTCTCCATTCAATATCAGTTCAAAAACAAAACATTGTAATAAGAATCACAATGGTTACAGGGCTCAAGAATAGTAAGCTGTATTCAACTGTTTTCAACAGTTTCGGAAAAATATGAACGAAGTGTCATTCGATTCGGAATAAAATGTAGATGTTTTTTGAAAAAAATACAGTTCCGCTCGCGAAAATTGTAAAAGTTATCAACAATTTACTGAAAGTTGGAAACAGGGGTTTGGTTTTCTGCAAATATCTCAAAAACTAATTGATGTTATTCATTTCTTAAAAAAGATTCGAAAAGAGGAGTAAATTTCCTAAATAAAGTCTGGATTCCCGAAACTGTAACGGGTAATCTGGCTTGCGCAAGTCTCGCCTATTTTCGATACTTCAACATTAAACATTATTTAACCATATTAAATACGAAATTATTTTTTTTTTTTTAACTCGAGGGACCTACAGTTTAACGCCGGTTCCGAACGGCCAATGGGCTTGTAAACGATGTACATTACCCAACAATTAATCTTTATAATTAGAACCACTAAATTCCGGACATACACAACACCCAAGAGCAAGGTGGTACTCGAACCCACATCCTCGACTTACAAGCGGTACGCCTTACCGCTGGTCTACCGAGGCCTCAAATACGAAAATGAATGAATGAAAAAATTCGGACATTTACTGATTAGGTGAATGAACAATAATTCGGTGGCAAAAATTTTTCTATTAATTATGCAATAGTTAATTAGTAATTTTTTTGAACATGAAAATTGTAAGTGCTATAACTGTTGAAGCAATTTTTTTTTCTTTCTTGGAGCTATTTTCATAATGCTTCAGAATAGATCCAGGTTGAAACAATTTGAAAATTTCAATTTTACAGTTTTTTATTAACAATTTACGTAGTTGCAAAATGAAAAAATAATTTTTTTAAATAATTTTAATGATCCTGAAAGTGCTGCATGAAAATGGATTTTTTAAATTTTTATCTCCTATTGTTCAAGAAATTGTTATGAAGAAATGAGTTGTTCATGGGAGAATTTTTATGATTAATAATTTTTTTTTATTTCACGAATACGTAAATCATTAATAAAAACTGAAAGATATAAAGTTTTTTAACTACGAGCTATACTGAAGCCTTTAAAAACTAGCTTCTAGAAAAAAAAAATCTCAGATCTATAGTTTAACAGTTATCACACTTGCAATGTTCATGTTCAAGCAGCAAACAATTATTAATTAACTATTGCATAACTAATTGAAAAATCGCGATACAAAATTTTTTGCCATTGAATTATTGTTCATTCAACAATCCAGTTAGTGTCTGAATTTTTTCATTTATTAATTTTCGTATTTACTATGGTTAAATGTTTATTGTTAAAGTGTCCTCAATGGGCGTGTTTTGCGTAAGCCAGATTAGCCGTTTTCGGCCGTATTTTTACTCTTGTGAGAAAATTTGAAATATTGATCCCACAGTTCTGATAGTTGAGACTTCCTTTTAGAAAATGTCCTGTTCTTTTTTAATCTTTTTCTAAATATCAAAAATCTCAATTAGTTGTTGAGATATTTGCAAAAAACTAAAACCCTCTTCTTTTCTTTCAGTACTTTGTTTATAACTTTCACAATTTTTGCGAGCGGAACTTTATTTTTTTCAAAAAATATCTACATGCTATTACGAATCGAATGACACCGTGATCGTATTTTTCCGAGACTGCTGAAAAAAGTTGAACAAAAAAGCACTTGTTGGCTAGACTATTAAAGCTTTGATAACAAATTTTTGCACTATTGTAGATAGTGAATTAGTATCATACACAGAAGGGTCAGCTGAAGGTATAAAGTCTGAATCCATTACAGTGCAGTTATAACAATCAACATTCCTTAGATTAAGGAAGCAAAAGACTCTCCTACTTTCAATACATTGATAAAGGTAGTATGAACAATCAATAATACTCTAAGATTCAATGAGGCTCGCAAATGTATTTTATCTGTTTATTATTTGGGTGGTATGATCATATTATCAATTTCATGAATGAACCATATGGTTCATTCATGAAATAAATTCAAGAAAATATTCTAAAACACCTGCATATGCAGGTGTTTTAGAATAAACTAATGACTAAGACTGACAATAGTTTAGATGGATAGACGTTTAAAATACTATAAAAAACGATTTGTGTGCATTTCTGCACTAACAGCTCACATTTTAATCATCGTAAAAATTGGCAGATGACCGCTTTTTTTAGGCATTAACATTGGACCACTGGAATACGGAATTCTGATGTTTGTGGTAATTGTTCTGCAGAAAATTTAAGAGATCTTAATCGAGAAGCATTTTCAGAATAGAATAATCATCGTCCACAATCCCACAATGCTTCACAAATCTTATGAAGAACTTACCTTGCCCATCTATGACTAATCTCAAAGTTCCTAATAACTTGAAGATAACAATATCCTGATCTATTTCTAAGATAGGCTGAATTGATTGTATCAATCCTTCTTCTAGAATTATTGACTTATTCTTGCTAGGCACAACTAAATTTTTCAAGGTGCTCAGTAAACCATGCAACAATTTGATGTTCGAATTTTCTGCACTGTATTTGGCTAAACGATCTAGAATAGAAATATGTATTGACATATATATATATTTATATATATATATATATATATATATATATATATATATATATATATATATGTATGTATGTATTTGAAGAAAAGGTATTTTCAAATGTAACATTTGGCAAAATGACACGATATAATAAATTTAATTTACAATTGTTTCGTCTTACTAGCGAAAATAGAGGTATAGAGGGAAATGTTGGGAACAACATTTTTGACTTCGTAACTTTGTTTGAACTAGTAAGGTGGTGAACATATCAAAAGTCCCCACCCGTAGCCTTTGAGCCGGGTGAGAGAGGGGGTTTCAAGGTCCCATTTTTCGGTTTTCGCTTAAATCTTGGAAACTATGCATCCTAGCGAAAATACCATTCTGTACAAAATGAAAGCTGATTAAATTTGCTACAAGTTTAACTCCAACAAGTTTTTCGATATCCTGTATAGTTCGCGCGATATCTGCTCTTGAAAGTCTGCAATTTTGGAAAAAAAACATTTTTGCCCCACATTTTTTTTTTTGACCGAATCAACTATGCAATCAAAAAATAAATACCGACTAGAAGGTTGTATAACATTAAATTCCCTTCAATAATATATATTACTTCACTCTTTTATCTATTTTACTTCAATAGTTAAAACCTATTCGCATTGACTTACGCGCTAGCTACGTATTGACGGCCAGAATGCCGACTTATACACGTAGTTCACCGAAAATCTAACAGAATGCGTTGGTAAGCCTTTCCTCCGTATTTTGACCATAATATTGGCAAAAATATTATATCGACAATCTGCGAAGAACTGCTACGGGAGGAGATGTATTGCAGTCTTTGACAGCTATTCCTTCATCAACTTCAAGCATGAAAATAGTGAAGACGCTATCGAC
This sequence comes from Cynegetis impunctata, assembly GCA_030704885.1. NCBI lineage: Eukaryota > Metazoa > Arthropoda > Insecta > Coleoptera > Coccinellidae > Cynegetis > Cynegetis impunctata. The sequence continues at coordinate 158,733 of JARQZK010004367.1, forward strand.
TCAGCAAGTCTGCTGACATCAGGGTTGCCAACTCTCAAAGGGACCAACCCGGGAGAATTTTAAGAAGTCAACAAGGGGGGAGGGTGTAAGAAATTGTCAATCAATTTGAAATTTATATTTACTTTGCTTACGAGCAGTATCTAATATTCGACAGTTTTTCACCACAAAATCATAATCATTAAAGATCGAAGTTTTAGTGCGACGGTTGCGTATAATTTTAGAAAAACCGGAAAAATTATTGTAACCCGGGAGGTCGGGAGGATAACCATTATTACCGGAGTCTCCCGGGCAATCCGGGAGGGTTGGCAACCCTAGCTGGCATCCATTTCACTGAAGACAACGATATATACTTCAAATAAGAAAATTTTCTGTCGAACAAGTTCAACAAAATCAGGCTAATCAACATGCTCAAGGATAAGCTTGAGGATAATGGGATCAGGGCCCTTCAAGCAGAAAGTGATGTCAACGTTCTAATCGTGAATACGGGTGTGGAACTGTCCGAAACAACAGCTGTCGGCATTGTGTGTGAAGATGTCGACCGCATAATCCTCTTGATATAATATATATTATTTTACTATCTTATCTATTTTCGTTCAAATGTTAAAGAAATTTAAGTGTTGAGCGTGGAATCTGAAGTTTTGCGGGAACTTTCAATTTCTCACAATTTTCAGTCTCGTATTGGCTGAAATATGCACCAGTTTGTACACATAGTGAGTAGTGGAGTCCAAATAGCACAGATAATAATTTTATAATATATGTATATATTTTTGTGGGCCCGCTGACCAGGTTCATCAATTTTATTAAAGATAATCTAGATCTTAATGGCAAAATAGGTTGCTATAACCATGTTTGTGCATATGTGAGTGTCTATAAGACATTGGAATAGTTTCACAAATCACAAACATTAAACCAAAACTGAGTTTATTGATATAGAAAAGCGAATAAACATAAAACATTACAACGGTATGTACCATTGAGTCGATTACTTATTCTCTTTGATCGGAAGGATTTTCATCCTTGTCTTTGTTCAATATCTTCTCCATCAGACCCCTTCAGGGAAAAGGTCAGAGGATCTTCCTGTTCTTCTTCATCTTCGGAGTCAACTTGGGGGACCCCCTGACAAATTTTGGCATGCTGATGAAAATTTGGGGCTTGCTTTTTGGCGTCCACACTTCGTTCTAGAATAGTCTTTCAGGTTTGATGAAAATAATGTCCTTATGCGCATCAGCTTCAGCCATCAAGATGACTATGAGGTCGACATCTTCATACACAATCCCGACAGCTGTTGTTTCGGACAATTCCACAGCCGTATCCACGATCAGAACGTTCGCATCATTTTCTGCTTGAAGGGTCCTGATCCCATTGTCCTCAAGCTACCCTTGAGCATGTTGATTTTGCATATCTGATTTTGTTGAACTTGATCGACAGAAAATTTTCTTGTTTGAAGTTGTCTTCAGTGAAATGGATGTCAGCAGACTTGCTGAGTCGATAGCGCCTTTGCTGCTCTGCTCATTTCGTGATTGAAGTTGATGAGGAATAGCCGTCAACGACTACAATACATTCCCTTCCGTTGTAGTTCTTCGTGATAAAGTGGATGTAGCTCTTGCAGATTGTCGATATCTTGAAATATTTTTACCAACAGTATGGTCAAAATACGGTGAAAATACATACCAATGCATTCTGTTACATTTTAGGTGAACTACGTGTATAAGTCGGTATTGGGCCCGGGCCTCCAATACGTAGCCAGCGCGTAAGTCTATGCGAATAGGTTTTAACTAATTTTTTTTATATGTGGGTTCTTATATAGCACTTGTAGCCATACGATAATAATAATAATAATTGAAGGAAAATAAGTTCACAATAGTGTTGTCATGATTACTTGAAATTTTTTTCATTTGTTGAACTGTATACTTCTCATGAATGTAACAATATTTTAAATCTTCTCTTAAAATGTTATTACTGAGAATAAGGTTTATGTGAATTCTAAGCATATAATAGCGTTTTTACAAAAATTTAAAGGAAATTCCAAAGATGAAGATATCTATAATGTACATCTTCATATGATTGGCACAGTTGAAGTCACAACACTTAGATTCTTTTTCAAAAAAATACATCAAAATAAACCTTCATTAATACAATAGAAAATTATTTTTCACATGTCTCTTAGTACATTTATTTATAGTTAAAATACAAACCAATAAGTTTTTTGGAAATTCCTTCCTTCACAATGGCTATACAATTCTCATCATTTCTTGCAAAATTTCCCACTGCCATTATAGCCGTTGCTAATAAGTCATCATCTTCATATTCCAACCATTTTATGCAATTTGAATAAACTTTTCCTTTACCATGATCATATAACATTTTCATGCTTTCATCTGCAACCAATGTTAACTAAGATCTAGAGAAAAGAATAGAAACCAAAAGTAGTCAAAAACTCTACTTTCTCATAATTGTTAATTGTTCTGCAAGATAATATATAATATACATTACTGGAGTATACATAATCAAGAAGTAGAAATAAGATAATGAATATTTACCAACTAATGCAGCTATCCAAAAATTATCAAGTAATAATAAACTATGAAATATATGGTATTTAGGCCAAGCTACAGAGATTTCGAGTGTGAATTTTGTGAAGAAAGTGTTAGAAGAAAACGAGCTGCGCCATTGTAAATTAGTTCCATATGATATAGTGATATGTTTTTCACTCGACTTTATTATTTATAACTTTGTTATTAACAATTTTATGCAGAAAATTGCGTTTTTTTTAGTTTTTTGCTTATAAAGTTGAAATTAACACAGTAATCGTGATGGCGTCCACATACTAATTGTAGAAAATGAAAAGACGAAGAAAATGAGAGGTCGGATGACTCGAACAAACCCTTAGTTCAAGAGAAAATCGGATAAAACCATCCAAAATGCAGTTTTTTCTAAAATTCATAACTCGGTTATTTTTTGAGTTGTAGCGTAGATCCTCCGGTAACTATTAGTTATTAATGTAAACTCCATTAATGCGAAGAGCAGGAACTGTCCGATGCATAGTTTTTGATCTGTGGCCATTTGAATATTTCACTATGCAATTTTCCAGCAGACCTGTATGCGACAGGTATGGTCCGATTTCAATTTACAAAAAAGATTTTGAAATTAGAATCTTCATAGTTCAAAACGTTCATCTTGGTTTTACATGAAAACGCTGAGAAATATGTTAAAAATGAAGCTGAACATTATCATATAAAACTATTTTACAAACAATGGCGCAGCTGGTTTTCATGAAAAAATCTCTGTAGCTTGGCCTAATAATAAAATATGAAAGATTAGTATCAAACCTACATTCATCTATCATATTAAGCGACTGATGATGAGCATCAGTTTAAAACTTTGTCACTTATTTTGTATTACTGAGAGTTTGATTTATTTATTATATTGTAAAATTTTGCAGTTTTTCATTAAGATTAAAATTACATAACCAAAGCTGAATTAAATGTTTGCTATAAATTTCACTAACCTTCTATAAGAATATTATTCACAAGATCACAGGCCATTTTCAAAATAGATCTGCTTTCTTCATCATCAATCAGGTCTTTATACTTTTCAATCAGCTCAAATACTTTCTCACAAACATTTGACACAGCAAGTAAGATACGAACATTATCTGAAATAAAATATTATCGAGACGAACATACTTTGAATATCATTTACAGACAATGTATAACAGAAATATGCCAAAAAGTTAGGCCAATTTAAAATTGTAGTTGTTCAGTCAACTGAAATTAGCCATCATCTGTTTTTTCAAGCAATTAAATTACATCACAATTATATTTTCCAGTCCACTATAGAAAAGAAGGCATTAAATTGAGCCAGTTATTAATGACTACATAAATTAAAGTGAAAAAACATTGAATTCAAATACTTTTGATATATCTTTCAAAATGATGAATAGACTGCCAGCAAATGATGTTTTATCATTATTGTCAACAAAACTGAAATTCTCACCAGTTTTGGTTGAAAAGAAACTTCTATATCATTTCCAAAGTTTTGCCTATTTAAAAATAACATTTTTACCTTTTTCAGAAGCATTGTACAGAATTTGCAAGCAAATTAATTCTAACTCTGGAATATCAGAATTTTCAAAAACTTGTATAATTTTTTTATAAATCTCTTCAGAATATATGATTTGGTGATCATATTCAACCATCAACGTATAGACAATTTGCAATAAATATGAATAAAAGCTAGACTCATCAAGTGATAACCTGGAGTGATCATTTAATTTTGATGAAATATGTGCTAATAATTCATTTTTATCAATCGACTGTAGGTCTTCATTACTAATAAATATGTTCAGTAAAAGTCCACTGATTTTTGTCAGAAGTATAATATTATTTGTTTCCGGTTTATAAAACATCGTCAATATCTTTTCAAGACCCTCATTATTTAATAATTTTGTAGCGTTTTCATTTTCATAGCAAATATTCCCTAGTGCTCTTACTACATTGAGAACATTTTCTTCTGATTCAAGTAATTGGAGAAGTAACTCTATGATTTCTTTTTCTGCCAATACATCTCTATTATTTTCGGTTTTTGCCCATTCGGCTATTGATTCAGTTGTTAGAGATATAATCTGTCTATCTTTATGCTTTAATAATGTTTTTACTAGGCGAGATTCTTTGAGATACACATTATTTTTTTCAGGAGAATTCAGTAGTATTTTGACATTTTCTGTATCATTTTCATGCAATGAATTTGCTAGGTTTGTCAAAAATTCACACATGTTACTGAATATATTTCATTAATTTTGTTTCAAAGAAAAACATGTACAGAATGAAATAGGAATACAATCGTAAACAAATAATATACTGATGGGACTTCTCACTTGACTGATACGGTAGGGTGTAGGGTTATGGTTATGTTTGATAAGTTTAGCCTTCAACAAGACAGAAGACACAGACTGATTAATTAATTTTTTCTGTGGTTTTATATTATGGTTTCCACTCACGATAAAATAAAAAAGACGTTTCCACTAGTTACTAGCAGTGTTGCCAATTTAGCGCCTTTGTCGCTAGATCTAGCGACATTTCATTGTCTACAGCGGTTTAAATTAAGTGTCTAGCGACAAAAATATCTAGCGACTATTCTAGCGACTTGTAGATTTTAAATAAAAAAGTATTTTCGTACTACATTCGAATGCTGAAATTGAAAGGATATTCAGTCTGCAGTCATTAAACTCTATTTTAATGATTAAATATCTTTGAGAAGAACCAATAAAAGCTGCTATGATTAAGAAATACCAATTGTCGAGCTAAAGAAAATTGGGACCAATTCATTTGACAAACGTACATCGCACCCTCAGCCACCAACTTCACGTATTAATTCCAGTTCCAAAATGGCTGAACCATTTCAGATTATTAGCGATAGTTCTGATGATGAATGAAGTTTTTCATCATTTTTAGTATTATGTTTTTGACTATTTATTTGTGAAATAAGGTTTTCTTCATTTGGCGGCAATAAATAATATTTCATGTTTTATTTTATTTTTGGTATCAATTTCTGGATTTTTCGTTTGTTGAGTAATTGTTTTTATAATTCTCAATTATTTTATACCGATTACAATTATTATTCTTTGTAAGTAAATCAACTTATTTTCTTTTATTTCAATAGACCAAAAAACTATGTCCCATTTCTGTGTAAAACACTATAGATGAAGGTACTTGAAAAAATTGCTCTCGTCTACTCATATTCTATCTCAATGCGTCTATTGGGATCATCTGATATTTAGCGACTTCTAGCGACTTTTGATCTTTGTCCATAGCTAGCGCCATCTAGCGACTTTTCATGCGTCCGTTAACGACTTTTTGAAATGTGTAGTTGGCAACACAGGTTACTAGTTTACAGTTTGCGCCGATATTCAGAGGTTAAGAGAAGAAAAGTCCACACGTGTTCTTTTCTTTAATACGTATTTGAAGTTAGTTCAAGTGTTTGATTAGCATCCAGCTTGATAGACCTCTGGAAACAGGGGCCTAGCTGTGATGAGCTATTTAGACCAGTTCAAACTGGGCTAAATACCTGAAAATGGGAATTTTAATTTAAAAAAAATGGTTTAGGACATATATTAAATAATAATATAAAATATTAGTGTATCGTGCACTACACAATGCACTAATATTTTACACCACGAAACATTCATCTTTCATAACTCAGATGTGCACTGGTACGATATTCGCGGTACTTCCGCGTAGCAACCTATTACTTGAATTGTAGTTGAATTCCTCTTGACATTCCTGATGAAGTAACTTACCCCTTGTACCATTTCTCTCGCCCACAATCTCTCAAAAATTGTTTTATATTCATATAGGAAAAATTCTATCAAAATTAAGAATTTTCAATGGTCCGTTTGACCTAAATGTCGCCACTTTAGATGAGCATAACTAACACCGTGATTGTAAAGAGTGGGCCAATTTCGATGGGATTTGGGGGTAGTTCTAGCATATATAGCGAAAAACTAATTAACATGTCCTGGTCTCGATTTTCGAGAAAAGTTTAAATATGAATACCGCTTTTTGATACGTCAAGTCGTTTTCGAGTTTCAAAAGTTTGCATTTTTGAAAAGTCGCCATATCTTTTTTATTATCAAAGTTATGTATTTATCAAAAATACCATTTTTTAGTTTTTTAAGACCAATCTACCACTGAACACCAACATGTCAAATTACATAGTTTTTGAAATATAACACAAACTTGATACTTTTCTCATGGATATGCAACATTTTTCTTTCTTAAAATCTACATAAAATTTCCTTCCAAATGATGTATCACAGACAAGTTTCTGATTTTTTTTTTTTTTTTTGAACTCGAGGGACCTACAGTTTAACGCCGGTTCCGAACGGCCAATGGGCTTGTAATCTGAGTACATTACCCAACATTTTTAATTATAATTAACCACTGAAAACCGGACATATACAACACCCAAGAGCGAGGTGGGAATCGAACCCACAATCCTCGGTATACAAACGGTAGAAGGCAGTTCACCTTACCGCTGGGCTACCGAGGCCTCAAGTTTCTGATTATTAGTTTCTTCAATATTTCACGTTTTTTAAAATTACCATAGTTGGCTGTGACTGCTGTAACACACAAAGATATCATTTTTTAAAATCAAGTAGGACATGCCTTCAAAACTGCTTTTAATAGGTAGGTACTAAGTTTTATCAGGGTGAGTTTTGATAAAAACGAAAAGTCTTTGGGTTTATCAACCTACAAATATTGGCATGGTAACAAAGAATTACTTACTGTTGTCATTTTCGAGCAAAAATTTATTAAAATGTTTCAATATTTCAAAAAGTGTGATATACTCAAGTATTTCATAGAGGCGAATGAAAATATAGCTTTTTCGTAATCCCATACTGTTATTTTGATTTAACGGTATTCAGATGACAATTGAAAAGTCAGTGTTAACGGCCGCCGGTCGTTATAATTTCGTAACGGCCGGCGGCCGTTAAGAAATCACTTGTTCAAATATTTATTTCAAAACATCATTCTGCTTACAATAACAACATTGAAATCTTGGTCCACAGCGAGTTGGGAGAATAAACCTCTGATTTTCATTTCGCATAGGCTAATAATACATCTTCATTAACCACCTTTACATTCTTGCTTTTAGGCCACATTTCAAAATTTCCATATTCTTTTTGATATCGCTCTTGAGTTATTTTCGGCAGTTAATCAACACTCTCTGCACTGCACATGATTCTCCCAATATTTCTAAAGGAATTTGATTTTGTTCCTCAATTTCATCAATTTCATCCATGGTCGTCATTAAAGCGAACTTGAGAACACATAAAACTGACGTTGTTTATAAAACTGTCAAACTGTTCCATGACACAGAGTGCACGACGTTGGGATTTTTCTTTAGAATTGCGAGATACGGGGTTTTTTCTTTCTTCGGAATCAAAATATAATCTTTCAACGGGACTACGAAAAATTTTTAACGTCACACGGCCGATACGCAAATAACGGCCTTGTTACGTTAATAACTATAACATTATGAATGTATCATGAACGATATTCAGAGAGGAGGCTGCCTTTGGGTAAAATATTTAACCGACAGAAGCAAAACCTAATATCACATAGTTCATTTCATAAGTCAAGACCAAAAAACTATATTGTTTTTACTATCAGTATATGGAACAGCTGAGCGCGCCAGCATTTGAAATTGATTTGAAAGAAAAAATTTACCTATTTACCGAAAATTGAAATAAACTTACTTTTTGCATTTTTCATTATAAAAATTTGTAAATTTCATATCATAGTTTGCATTTCTCTAATTTCTGTATCAACAACTCGATTTTCTTGTTATCAGACATTTGTCGTAAACAGTCTGAGAAACCATACTTTCACTTATTAAATGAAAAATTACGCTGCAGGTTTTAGAGTGAATCAGCATTTTTTAGCAAAATCATGAAGACAATAATAGTAGCTTTCTCACGATATCCCGGCGATTTTTCTGAAGATACTTAATTTGTTATTTCAGGAAAATTCTCTTAAAAGGTTCAGTCTGTATATTTTAGAAAATCAAGTTATCTTTGGAATATTTTGCTAAATATTTGCCTAACGTATTATGTATATCTTCTCATATAGAGATATATATTAAATTATTTGATGATTTTTGGTATAGATCATATTGATGAAAACTGTATCTATATAATTTCTTAAATTTTCAATTAACATAATACAAATTTTCACTAGATTTTTATCCTCATATGGAATTTAGAAATAAAAATATATTTTTTGACCTTATTTTTTTCACTATTTTCATTAAAGTACTATCTTATATCTGTATATACTATTAATTCTCTACTATTATTGAGGCTGAAATATCAAATTATTCAAATTTAAAATTTGATAGCTCTATTCATACATTTTCTATTTAAATATCAAGTTTTGAACTGAATTCCTATATTCAAGATGGTCGTTTTTAATAATTTTAATTTTGAAATTATAAATTCAATTTTCCTTTCACCGATATGAATCATCATTACTATATGCAATGATTGAATTAGTATTTGAAATTTTATATTTAGTCATTTGAATCGATATACATAATTCACTTATTTCATACATTTTCTTCATAAATTCAACTGATATTTATATAAAAGAAATCTCCTGTATATTAACTTAGTTTATATTTAATTTAAATTATTTGAGGAAACGACAATAATTACTCAAAAAATATAAAAAAATTAATTCTCCGGATGTCTACTAATTAGACGAATCTATATTTATAAAAGATCATCGAAAAATTTATATATAAAGGTTGTACCGAAACTAAACAGAATTTCTGTTAAACGATTTCTTTACTCAAATGCTAGTTTCGTACCAAGTAGAATACGCAGTGGCGGCTGGTGAGGGTGGACTCTGGGACTCCGCTCTCCCAAGAATTCTAGAAAGAATCGTATTTTTTAATTTTAACACATAAATATATAATCATATATAATTTTGAACAAACTAGTTACTATAAAACTTAAGCAATATTCTAAAATTCTAAAAAATCCATACGTTCCACCGTAATTTACGAAACTGTACCAGTATTTCAATCCATCGGCAACCTACATTACATTTCTTCGGGCGTTTGAGCTACATACCCCCCAACAGTGGCGTAGATAGCTTTTTGCGATGGGGGGGAGGATATGACTTTGTGTAAAATTCCATAAGGTTTTCGTCTAAAGTTCTATTTTTTTTGATAAAAATAATCTTTCATGTAGTACAAAATAAGCAGAAAAAAAATTTGTTGGCTTAACATCGCCTTGACGAATTAAATATTTGTTCCACACTTTCAACTAACGAGAACAGCAGGTGTGACAGTAAGAAAATTTTTGATAAAACTGTCAGTTTTGTTGAATTTATCAGCTGCTTTGTCAATTTCGTATAAATCATGCTTGAAAAACATCGAAAATCTTTTTAATATATTCAGTCTAGTCAAGGAGGCCTCGGTAGCCCAGCGGTGAGGTGTATCGCTTGTAAACAAAGGATTGTGGATTCGACCCCCACCTTGCTCTTGGGTGTTGTGTATGTCCGGAATTTAGTGGTTCAAAAATTAATCTGTTGGGTAATGACTTAGATACAAGCCCATTGGCCGTTCGGAACCGGCGTTAAACTGTAGGTCCCTGGAGTTAATAAAAATAGTATAGTCAAGAAGTGCTTTTTTGTTCAACTTTTTTCAGCAGTTTCGTAAAAATAAAAGCAAAGTGTCATTCGATTTGGAATAGTATGTAGATGTTTTTTGAGTAAATTAAAAATTCGCAAGCAAAAATTGTGAAAAAAAAGGGGATTGGTTTTTTGCCAATATGTCAAAAACTAATTGAGATTTTTGAAATCTGAAGATTCAAAAAGAAGAAGAAATTTTCCAATTTAAATATTTAACCATATTAAATATGAAAAGTTACTGAATCGGCGAATGAACAATAATCCGGGGATAATAGAAATTCTTTTATTAGTTATACAATAGTTAATTAACAATTTTTTGGTGCTTGAACATGAAAATTGTGATAACTGTTCAAGTATAGATCTGAGATTTTTTCATTCTTGGAACTGTTAGAGTAGATCCCTGTAGAAAAAATGAAAAATTTCAAATTTTCAGTTTTTCATTAACAATTTACGTAGTTAGTTTTGCAAAATCGAAATGAAATTTTTTAAAATAATGGGATCTATTCTGAGGTCTGTCGAAACTAGCTATAAAAAAGGAAAAAAATATCAGTTTTATAGTTTAACAGTTAACACACTTGCAATGTTCTTTTTCAAGCAGCAAAAAACTGTTGCATAACAGATGCGCGAAAATAGCGATAAAAATTTGTTGTCGCTGGATTATTGTTCATTTACCTATCCAGTAAGAACCTGAAATTGTTTATTCCTTAATTTTCATATTAAATATAGTTAAATAATGTTTATTGTTGAAGTGACCCAAATGGGAGTGACTTTCGCAAGCCAGATTACCTGTTTTCGGCCGTATTTTTACCCCTCTAAGAAAATTATAAATATTTATCCTACAGTTCCGGGAGTCAATTTCCTCCTCTTTTTGTATCTTTATTTAGATATCAAAAATATCAATTATTTTTTGAGATATTTGATAAAACAAACCGTTTTCTTTTTCTTTCAGTAAATTGTTTATCACTTTTTCGCGAACGGAACTTATTTTTTTTTCAAAAACTTTCTACATGCTATTCCGAATCGAATGACACCTGGCTCATATTCTTCCGAGACTGATGGAAAAAGTTGAACAAAAAAGCACTTGTAAACTAGACTGTATTCTCATGATTAGTAAATATTTTTCCAAGATCCATGATGTAGAAGTCCATCGCAAAAAAATTTTTACTAACTCGACAATTTTTATTAACTTCAAAATATTATGGAATAATTAAATTGATAATCAAAGCCAAAATTCAGTCCTATTTTTTAAGGAGTTCATATTTTGATACCTACTCTACATTAAAAAATATTCAAAATATTAAATATTGTTCGAAAATCTTCTATGAGCAGAAGTCACGCTACTCGAATGTAAACAGTAATTTAATCGGCCACTAGGACCAAAAAACGTGTTTGAAAGAGCTTAAACGGCTGAAATGGAAAATTTTATGTACGAAGGAAGAAGTCAACCAAAACCTCCTCGCACTTCTTATCTTTCTAAATTTTATACTACCAATACTATTGAACAAAACTGCTTTAGATATAATACTACACCATTGAACAAAAGCTCGAGCACTTTTGTTTAATAGTAAGTATAGAATACAATTTAGAAAGAGAAGTGCGTGGAGATTTTGGTTGACTTCTTCCTTTCGAAATAAAAATTTTCCATTAGAGCCATTTGAACTTTTTAAACACTTTTTTACTCATAGTGACCGATTAAATAACTAATTCAACATTGAATAAAATATGGTCAAATCTACTAGGTACTTTATAATGTTAAAATTATGTCCATTCCTGATTGGTCGGCCTGTTCGTAGCGCGGAAATTATACAATACTCAATTGCACAGCCGTCACAAAAACATATCTAGGAGATTTTATAATTGCACATACACAATGCCAGAAGAGGTGCTAATGCTTAGTAAATTTCATGTAAAGGTACTTAAATACGTACATAGATACGAAGACCTTTATTTGGTTCTACCCATTATAATTATTGTAGGCTCATGGGGGGGATTGATCCCCTTGATCCCCTCCTATCTACGCCACTGCCCCCCAATAACGGCAAGGCATGGTGAATACCAAAGTGGTTTCAGGCCTGGTCGATCAACAACAGACCAAATTTTTGTACTTCGCCATATACAAGAGAAAACGAATGAGTTTAACGTAGATACCTTCCATCTGTTCATAGATTTTAAATCAGCATATGATAGTGTGCTGAGAAACAAACTATATGAAGCCATGTACGAACTTAACATACCCGATAAACTTGTCAGGCTTACGAAAGCCACAATGCGAAAGGTCGTGTGTCGGGACTGCGACAGGGAGATGCGCTTGCATGTCTTCTTTTTAACATAGCTTTGGAAAGGGCTATTAGAGTTGCCGAGATGGATAACAGGGGCACTATTTTTAACAAATCCTCACAAATCATGGCGTATGCAGATGACTTAGATATAGTGGCACGCACCCCACGCAAACTGAAGGAAATGTTTGCCACTTTCTCAACTGCTGCAGAAAATATGGGACTCCGGGTAAACGAAGAAAAAACGAAACTAATGGCATCAACTCCAAACAACAGAGTTAGAAACATGGGTCAAAACTTCAGCATTGACAAATTTAACTTTGAAGTGGTTGAAAAATTCACCTACCTAGGTTCTCTCATGACAAACGAGAATTCCATCACATACGAAATCAATCGAAGGGTATTGCTGGCGAATAAGTGCTACTTTGGCCTGAGTAAACAATTAAGAAGCCGAAATCAGAGCCTACGGACGAAATTAACACTCTATAAAGCACTTATCATACCAGTTCTAACGTATGGCTCAGAAACCTGGACCATGTCCAAGGACGATGAAAATGCCTTGTCAATTTTCGAACGTATAAGATCCTAAGAAGAATCCTAGGAGGAGTCAACGAGAACGGTGTGTGGAGAAAAAGATACTACTTTGAAATCTACAATAAATACAAGCAAATATGTAATGGAAGGGATGTTGTATCACATATCAAGGTAGGGCGACTAAGATGGGCAGGACATCTAACCAGTGCACGTGAAAGCTACCCTCCCCGGCGAGTCCTTATGACACAACCCGGAGGAAATAGGCGAAGAGGGAGACCAAGGCTGAGGTGGAAGGATGATGACGCCAGAAAGATCGGCGCAACAAATTGGCAGCAGCTGGCTCTGAATAGGGATGACTGGCGGAGGAGACTTGGGAAGGTCGAGGCACAAGTAGGGCCGTAGTACCAATGATGATGATGATGAACGGCAAGGCGAGATGACGTAATCCGGTGTCGGCAGAGAAGGCTGCTACGGACTCAATGTGTCTGGGACCAGTGCCGGATTAAGCCAGCGCGGGACCCGTAGCAAATTAGGCCGAGAGGCCCTTGGTTTGCTTTAGGTTCTAAAGTTTATGGTATTAAACGCAGATTAGAGAATAAAACCGACAATCCGGTGCGGCTATGTAGAAACACGTATATCTGTGTGCGTCTAATGATACCAGTTTTTGAAGTAAACTCCCTATATTTTTTAAATTACTTTTACAAATCAAATTGGTTGACTTTTTTTAAACTTTGGGTTATAAAATAGTTCAAACGTATATTATTTAAAATATTTATTATTACGTTATGGTCATTATTCCCGTTTCCAACTTATTCATCATTGAAACTAGTCCGTAAGCTTTATTAGGACACTCTTCTTTTCGATCCACGTTATTGAAAATATCTTCCGAAAGTTGCTTAATAGTGATAAAGCCGCATAAAAGTGCCTTCGTAGCATCAGCTCGGACTGACCACCTAGTGCCCGATAACCTCTATAAAATCAGAATTTTTGAAGTAGAATCTTTGAATGCGTTCGTAAGACGACCCCATCGATAGGTAGAAGCGGAAAAAAATGTATAGTGCTTTTCAACGAAATCGAAAAAAAATAGTGCTTCTGTACAGTTAGCAACCAAATTTAATGAATGTGCAAGACAGGAACGATATTCTACGTACTTATTCATTTCGTTAATTCGAACTTTTATGCCGGTGTATATCCCACTCATGTTGCTGGCATTATCGTAGCTTTGCCCACGACAAACTTTGATATTAATGCCACTCTCTTTCAAGAAATCTAGTAAACTTTGAGCGAGTGGTTCAGTAGTATGACCTTCCATATCCAAGAACTTAGCAAATCGTGCCACTGGTCCAGACGGCAGAACACAGCGAAAAATATGGTATATCAAAAATATAGCTTCATCAGAAACAGTAGTATCACCACTATTATACGTACAATGAGGTACAACTTCTGTATTTTCTGATTTACTTTCTGTAGATTCAGCAACATCTCTCTGAACATTAAAAAAATCGAACAGCATTTTTTCAATTTATGTATATGTATGGATGTATGAATATGCATAACATACAATATAATAAAATATCTTACCTTAAGTGAAGTTATTCTGGTTAATATGTTTTCTCCCTTTGTACATATAAAAACTCTTCCATTGTATCTCAAAAAAGATGTTGAATGAGTTGCTTATAGCCAGCGCTACGTCAGCAAAAAACAGTACCTACTCGAAGCTTATTCAAAGACTCGAACACTCGAAAGACTCGAACTCAAAACAAATTTTCTCAAGGATGGCTCACATCTGAAGAGCTTTCAACAGTTTTTTACGTTGTGCCAAATATAAATGTTCATCCATTCCTAACGTTCGAAAGTCAATATAATCCTATTTTATTTTTACGCGTTTTACGACTAGCTCGATCGATGATTGTCATCAGGGAACTCCCCTGTTAGTATTGCAGTGTGGTACAACTTTAAATTATTGTTGTATATTTTGATACAAACAATTCTTATGGTAGGTATGGAGTTTTAGATCTTCATGTGGAAGTGAAGCATAGCCTAATTGCTTCGCGATATTTTACGCTTATCTGAACTTATTTTTTTGGGTCTGACAGGCGTTGGGGTGCGGGGCCCTCTAATTCGCGGGGCCCGTAGCATTTGCTACTCTTGCTACGTGGCTAATCCGGCACTGTCTGGGACCGCAGCCCGCATGAAGATTACCTGGTGTGTTGGCGGATGGTTGTGAGGGCTGTATGGTTTTTTTATTTTGCCGATTTTATAAACATAATGAGGGTGCGTGAGTTGAAAAAAGTTGTTATCAAATTATGTAAGTTTGTAGGAAAAAGTGGATTTAAAAGATAATTTATGTCCGACGCCAGTTTTGAATATAATTCAGGAATCAAAGGGTATAAAAATCGGCCGGCTTTTCGGCCGGGTTTTAGACGATAATTTGATGAAAACATTTACAACAAGACTCCGTGGTTGTGTGTATATGAAGAAAGTAATGCTTTTTTTGTTTTGTTTGTTTAATATTTGGAGACAAAGGTAGGAGTTCAAATCGAACCATTTGGTAGACAAGATTAAAAACATCAAAAATCTTCAAAAAAGACAATTAAGACATTTCGGACTGCTTAAAAACATTATATTTTATCCTGTCGTTAGGTTTAGATACTGCTTTCAAAGAAATTACTAAAACTTTCCGAATATTAGTGACTATACCAATGATAACAGTAGAACCAGAGAGAGATGTTTTTCGAAGTTAAAACTTATTAAATCTTTTCTAAGAAATACTATGTGTGAAGATCCTCTTAGTGCTTTGGCCATGTTATCAATTGAAAGTGCTATGGTTCAAATAATTCCTGATTTTAATGAAAAGGTGATAGAGAAGTTCATAGTGGACAAAGAAGAGTAAATTTTAGCTTCGAAAGATAAGTAGGTGAGTAGACAGGTACATTAAAAAAATTATTGATTTAGATATATTGATAAATCCCTTAAAGATACTCTAATGGCTAAAGATTTAGCCTTAAACCAAAAACAGATCTATCTGGTTGTTGGAAGTATCGATATTTCAATATTCGAATTGAAACACAAATATGTATATCCCAATATTATTTTTGCGACCCCCCTGAAGACAAATTCACGAGCCGCCACTGAGAATACGTATATTAGATGCTGCCAAAAATGAAATGGTGTAGAGGAATTGAATATAATCACTTTTTTCACACGATCGTATATTGAACAACAAAACATTGTTGAGGAACAAAAGGCTTGAATATATTTTTGTTGTTAATAATCTCTCTCTGAATTTGTCTGATCAAATAACTTGTTGAGAAAATGATCTTAATTTTCTTAGTATTTAGGAAATAGTTAAACTGTATGCCAGAATGAATCTTTGAATTGTAATTAATTACTTAGCATCATAAAATTAATATCTATGAAAGATTAAGCAGTTCATTTCTTGTCAAAATTCACATTAAATCTGTCATTTTGAAACAAGAATCATAATTTTACAAGTGTAAATAATTCAATGGGTATTGAAGATTAACGTGAAAGTAACACATTGCCAAAATGTCGATATGTCCTTGTAATTGCAAATACCACAGGAGCATTGATATCAATACTCCAATGATGGTTCCTCTAAGTGCATTTTTCAAAAGGTTAGCAAACGGTTTACTGTAAAATTATTTTTTATCAACATTATAATTTCAGGAGCTTTGCGTTTCATTCCATTCGAGAACGATTTCCTGTGGTTATTAAAAGAATTATGGAAGATTTGATGAAGAGAAGAGATGAACTGGCTGCACAATACGGCGAAGTAGGCATTTCACATCAATATATATATATATATATATATATATATATATATATATATATATATATATATATATATATATATTATATATATTATATTATTATATATATATATATATATATATATATATATATATATATATATATATATATATATATATATATATATATATATATATATATATATATTTATATATATATATATATATATATATATATATATATATATATATATATATATATAATATATATATATATATATATATATATATATATATATATATATATATATATATATATATATATATGTTTCTTTTGCATAACTAATAATCTCTCTAGCATAAAAGCATAATATAATATATAGCATGTAAGATAAGGTGGGGCAAGTGCGCTATACATTTTGTCGAGTTCACCTTTAAACAGCTACATAAAATCTGCTTTTTATGCTAGAGAGATTATTAGTTTTGCAAAAGAAACTTCTACCACTTCTGTATTGTTCTGTGTCATAGGATTCCGCGAAAAATCGAAATTTACATGTTTCATAAACGAATAGAAAAAAAAGGTAACTAGTATGCACTGCCCCATAAAATGGGGTCCTTCGAAACGTTACAAAGACTAATTAGTGCACGATGGGGCAAGTGCCAGATAGTTCGATTCCTGATGTTTGAATGGTTTTTGACTTTTTGCAAATCGGAACATAACTCTCTGAGATACAGAGTTTGACAGCTTGTCGAACAGAAATTTATTGGTTGGTTAGAAAAAAATCAATTTAAAAAATGTGATCAACGTTATATGTTTATTTCCATTGAACAACTTAAACATTATACTATAAAAATTCAACAAAATCGCAAGAATTTTCATAACAAAAGGGTATCAGAATTATGTAAAACATTCTAAATTCTAAAAGAACCATCTTGGAAATGAAAAGTTTATGTGAGTCCCCAGATACTACCACTCAAACAACCATCAGTAGGTAGTAGGTACCTACTTAATTCGATCGAGATGAGTGAGTAACTATCAGTCAAAGGACTTGTCTCAAGAATGATAAGAATTAAATAATTGTTGTTCTTAAGAAGGAAGTGCTAACACAAGGTAAATACAACAAAAAAAATTTTTTGGTACTTTTACGTGACCAGGAAATAAGTGAAACAATATGTTGTAACTAGATAAATCAATACTAAAAATAGGTCCCCTTCGCCTACCAACTTTTGGTGATATCATTGACATCAAATTCAATGATCTCTCCCACGTAATGCTTGATCGTTTTCTTGCCCAAAAATTGAACGATGACCCAGTCACCAACAGCCATGTCATTAACTTTTTTAAAGTCTGTAGCATCTTCTCTCTGCTCTTTCTTCTTCCATTTTTCTGAAGTAAGGATCTTAAATAAAAATCGTAACATACTGCACTTGTTCCACTGTTGACTAGCGCACTTGCCCCGACACCTCAATTTTTTGAGATAAGAGCAGAGTACAACCTGACTCAGGTGAAATGAACAAATATAATTAGATTAAAGTTTTATTCTAGAACTACAATATTAAAATTTTGTACTTAGTATGAGAAATATGCAAAAAATTGTGAAATGTGGTGGATCAACTCAGATGACATTGACTCCTTCCAACTTGACACACGAGACTAAACCACATGGTCACTTTGCTTTGAAACCGCGCCAATACTGAAGCGCACTGCCCTGGAGCGCCTCTAGTGGCAAAGTTTTTATGGTTATAAAGTTCGCAACAGAACCCACAGGTGGTAGCTCTCTGACTCAAGCTTAGCAGGACAGAAAAAGGCTCCTATGCACTTACCCCGATAACGCACTTGCCCCACCTTACCTTATATATATATATATATATATATATATATATATATATATATATATATATATATATATATATATATATATATATATATATACCAAGCTAGTTAGTCGAGTATGTTAGGTACGCTGGCTAGTATTTGGGCCATGAGTTTTTCTCAGAGGTTTCCTCATGGTAATGTAAGTCACTGCTTGCAAACTTATAAGGCGAATGCTGGCCCAGTATTAATCCTCTGAACCCTACCCACACTTCCTATGTTCCATAAATATCCCGTCTCACCTATCCTTAATGCACTTGTACATACAAGTGTATCCTCTGATCTGGCTGAAGGAGTTAATCCCAAACTCAAGCTGCCCGCCTCCCTGACACATACTTCAGGGAGGAATGAAACACGTGTGTTTCCTTTTTTTTTTTCCTTTTATATATATATATATATATATATATATATATATATATATATATGCAGAAGGTAATTAATATTATATATATATATATATATATATATATATATATATATATATATATATATATATATATATATATATATATATATATATAATATTAATTACCTTCTGCAGATACAACCCTTCAGAGCGGTAAATTTGAAACCCTATTTTTTGAATTTCTTCCAAACGGTTTTGATTAAGAAAATCATATTGCAGTAGTGATTATAAGATTAATATAATAAATTTCAAATTTTATGTCACCGCCTACCCCATACCTTATGATTCCATGGTAGTTTTGAATGGTAAATGAGGTCTATTGTGTCACATTCTTCTAATTTTCAATTGATTCAAGAAATTCCTTCAAAAGTTGTTTCCTTGGACTATTCTACTCAAAAAAGGTACTTCTGTAGCATTTCGAGAAATATCACCGTTTTCGAGTTATTTGAACTAGATGTGCGTGTTGTAATCGTTAAATTTTTTCAATATATCAAGTAAACCTTGGAATTGATATCTACTTACTTGTATTATAAATGACTCTCCTAACGTCACGTCTTATTTGAATTATTAGGTTAGAATAGTTCAAAGAAATAATCTGTAAAAGGATTATTAGTAAATTAATGTAAACATAATAACTGTCACTTACCATTCAAAACTAACCAGTATTAATAAAGGATGGGGTAGATGATGACATAAAATAAATTATACTAAGATCTTATAATCACTTCTACAATATGAACTTCTTATTCGAAACCGTTTGGAACAACTGGCAGAATATGTTTGAAACATATTTAAAAAAATAAGGTTTCAAATTTACTCCTTTAAAGGGTCGTATCTCCCTTATTATTAGCTTTTGAGAAAAAGTGTAGGTACATGTAGAAGTAACCTTATTTTTGAACGAACTATCACCTTTAAAAATTAATATATATATATATATATACAGGGTGTCTTAAATAGCGTGTGCCACTATTGCTATCTCCGAAACCATAAGAGTTACAGAGTCGGTTAAATTAGAGAAAAGTTGCGTCTCCTATTAACCAATCTTAATACATTGACAGTATTGCCAAATTATTTTTACTTTTAGAAATATTCGGGAAAATATGAAAAACGCCAAAAATTAGTTCTCTTCATAGCTCGAAGACTATTGACCTGAGCAAAAAATTATATGTAAGAAAAAAACCTTGTTTTTTGTTCTCTACACAACGGTGTTGCCAGTTTTCTAAGTTGACGTTAAACAATTGAGATATCTTTACCAACTTACTTCTTTAAATACGGACCTGGATTTATTATTTCATTTTTTGAGAGAAAATTCAATTTCCTACGACACAACTATGTATTATACGAAAAGGTTCATTATGATTCTACCCATAAAATCCATCCTCAGGAAATTGAAGAAAAAATTACTTAGTACGGCCCTGTTTTTTGGAATAAATTTTATGAATTGAAATATGTTACACTATTTACACCAAAAGAAACTCACTATTTATTCAAAAGAAACTCATTTTCGAATAAAATAACACAGTAACGCTTAATTCGTTTTTGTGCAAAGTTTGAAACAAACAAAAACAAAAAAAAACTATTCAGGAAAACGCAATTATAATAAGTGTTGGAAATGACCACCATTATGTCGTAAACATTTTTGGGAACGTACAATAACATTTCTTTGAAATCTATTCAACATTCTAGGAGTAATCTCGTTACATGCCTGTCGAATTTTCATAATAAGGTGATCTAAATTCTGAGGTGTAGTTCGATACACCCTCTCTTTAATAAAGCCCCAAATGGAAAAATCCATTGGAGTAATATCAGGTGATCTCGCTGGCCATTTTATAGGTCCGTTATTGCCAATTCATCTATTAGGTTTGAAGTTGTTTAATAACATTACACATCGACGGTCGCGATGTGCTGGAGCACCATCATGTTGGAAGTACTTAAAATGTCGAAGAACATCTAACGGGAGGTCGTCTAAAAGATCTTGAAGTGAAATAGATAAAAAGTGAAGGTAGGTTAACCGAGTCAAATTTTGTTGAAAGAAGTACGGGCCCACCACTTTTCGGTCTAATATCCCGAGCCACACATTTATACCGAACCTTTCCTGGAAAGCGGTTTCTCGGTGAAAGTGTTCATTACTTTCAGTCCATCGGTAATGTATATTGCGATTAAACCATCCATTATTGCAAAATCGACTTTCGTCCGACCATAAATTTTCTTGCAAATGTTGGGGTCTTGCCTTCGACGCCTTGAAAGCCAACGGCAAAATATCCTACTCTTTGCATAGTCAGCCCTCAAATGCTGCACTTTTCTACAGCGGTAATGTCTAAATCTATTGCGATGTAGTATTTTTTTGCCGAATCTTTTGATACATCAGTTTCTCTTTCTATTTGCCTTAGGGAAACTTCACCGCTACTAACATTTTTGTGATGTACATATCCTAAAAAAATATTGTTGAGTACTTATTAAAAATATAAGTTAATTAAAGCAAAAATGAATACCTAATACGTTGGTCTCGTCCTCTCCCCCTTTCAATGTAACAGTACAATTTCATTTTTGAGGCTTATTAAAAGATCCGTGCTCCCGCATTCTCCTTTCTAATCTTGCAAATATTTTCGGGTTGGGTATTCTTCTTTCCGGGTACAAATTTTGATACATGTGAACAGCGTTAGTAGCATTACGAAATGACCTCGCATAAACAAATATCATATCTGTTTTTTCATAATTTGAAAACTCCATTTTAAGTAAGCAGAAATTGTAAGACAACACAGTTTGTAATAAAATGACATAAAATAAGTTTGACACACAACAAGTATCTGTTGATTTTTCAATTGTTTTCAAATCCAACTTTAGGAAAGACGTCTCAGTAATACATATTTTATCACAGTAGGTGGTAAGCTTTGATGTTTTAACTTATTTAAGGGAGAACTCGGATAGACTTACCATATATTTGTGTTACTACTTACTGAGCAATACTTTTTTGGAAGTCTTACATTACAGAAATATTGACAACGGGTGTATTTCTCCAGAGAAATCCAGTGTTATAAATTGTGTATATATATTATGGTATAATTAATATGAAGTAGTGATAAATTTATGTATTTTCCTTTATAAATTTTCTCCATTTCCTTAAAACTTATTCAAGGGATCAAATATTTTAATGCATGAAAAGTATGCCATAAAAACAGGGCCGTACCAAGTAATTTTTTCTTCAATTTCTCGAGGATGGATTTTCTGAATAGGAACCATATTCGTGTAATACATGGTTGTGTGGGAAATTGAATTTCTTCTCAAAATATAAAATGATAAATCCAGGTCCGAATTCAAAAAAAGTGAGTAGGTAGTGATATCTCAAATGTTAAAAGTCAATTTAGAAAACCAGCAACACCGTTGTGTAGAGAACAAAAAACAGGGGTTTTTTTCTCAGGAAAGTTTTTTTCTCAGGTCAGCAGTTTTCGAGCTATTAAGAGAAATAATTTTTAGCGTTTTCCATGTTTTCCCGAATATTTCTGAAAATAAGAACAATTTGGAAACACTGCTAACGTACTAAGATTGGTCATCAGGAAACGCAACTTTTCTCTAATTTAACCGACTTTGTAACTCTTATGGTTTCGGAGATAGCAATAGTGGCACACGCTATTTAAGACACCCTGTATATATAGAGTTCTATAAACATTTTTACAAGAACCGAAATTGCTGATTTAGATAATTTCATATAAAAGCCTTTCCTTTGAAAATCTTTTTGTCATTGCCAAACTTTGGGAAAGGGAGTGGCAGGTAGGTGCATTAGCGAAAATTCTTCAAACTGGTGGCAAAATATGTGGAAATTAATTTTAATCAACTTATCCGAAATTCAGCAGTTTCTTTTTTTTTTGGAGGTTGAATTCATTTTTGTACCACAAACCCCTCTTTGAATTGAATTGTTTATTTGTACAAGGATTAAGTTGATGTTGGATAAGTGCTTTTCCGCGGTATAATTTTTTCTAATCCTCGCCATTTTATGTAGAATTCTTTTATTTTTTCGTGGTTTTTGAGTTTTGCGCTCCTCCAAAGTTTCTGTATTTTGAGTTAGAGGGTTGAAATTTGGCATTTCCATTAACTTCATAGGTTAAGATTATGCATGGGAGCATTATTTTTCAAATAAGTTCAATATGTTTCATTTAACCTTCTGTGCTTTTAACAGATATGGGATCGATATTTTATTGTGTTACATATTTTTCATTGGAAGAAATCATATTATATTCATTCATACCATCATATCCAATATAATAAGGTTAAACAATCAATTTTTTTCAAGATAAATCGCAACAAAAAGGCTTTCGAAAATTATAAAATGAAGTTCCGAGTGAGCTGGCTATTTATGCCCAACACAGAGTATTCCACACTTTCTCACATGTAATAGTGAATAACAGAATCATGGCAAACATGGAATTCCCGTTGTTAGAACTCAAATAACCAGCTCTCTTGTAACGTTATTTGATAATGTTGAAATGACTTTCCTAATTCGTTTTAAAATAAACAAATTTCATATCCATTTAAAAAATTTGGTGTTTCACATTCTTTTCATGGTATTCAATTAACTTGTAATTGACCAGCTGCAAATCTCGATAGCGCTACTATAAATGAAATCAGCAAAACTGATATTAAATAATTTTGAAGCTTAAAAAAGATATAACCTGCCTAGCTGCTCTTTTTGAAATGCATGTACCTTTTTCTCTTGCTACAAAAAAATTACTAACGTAAATTTCAGCCTGTTCGAGAAGAACTCAAGAAGGTTGTAGATGAATTAGCCGATTTAAAATATGCATTGCAAAGTAATAAAGAGCTGACACCCATTGTTTCTGCCGAACCAGATGCGGAGATTTTCAATTACTATTTACAACGAAGGAAAGTTGAAGATGGACGAACTTCGCCTTACAACACTCAGATACTTTTCGCTGAAGCTTATTTGTATCGAAAAATTCGAGCTATTTTCGAGAAAATGTAAGTAGCGAAGAAACTTTGAAATATATTATGATAAAAACTTGTAACCTGAAAAATTTATGTATTATATACTATAAGATGAAATCTGTTTCAAAACCAAAATCATATAATTGGATATTGGAAGAAACCAACAAAGAATAGAATGTTTTAGTGAGTGTCATGTATATATAACAGAATATCAAGATTATATTCGAATTTTTCAAAATGTTTGATATATTGCAAATTTATAATATAAATTTTTAAATATTCAACACTTGACTATAACTTCAATGAAAGGTCAATAGTGGATGCGAAGCACCCACGAGCACATATATCAAAATTGATCAGTAATCGTAAGTACTCATGAACACATGAGTAAGTAAAAAATCGGTCAAGTGCGAGTCGAACTACCGCACGAAGGGTTCCATACCATTGACTATGCCCCCCTTGAATATTTATTTTATTATTTATTATTAAATTAAATACACAATTGAGTATTTTGTGAATATGCCTTCATGTTGCCATTATTGCTATCGAGCAAAACTAGGCAAAAAATGGCGTTTTTTGTATATTTAAATATCCATTTTATTTTAATTCTATTATTTATTATTAAAGAAAAAATACAACTGAATATTTTGTGAATATTTCAAGTTATTGCGATCGAGCAAAAAACGTCAAAAAAATCGCGTTTGTTGTATGGGAGCCCCCCTTAAATATTTATTTTAGCCGTGATAGCGGCAACAGAAATACATAATTTGTGAAAATTTCAACTGCCTAGCTGTCGCGGTTCTTGAGATACAGCCTGGTGACAGACAGACGGAGAGACGGACAGACGGACGGACTGACAGACAGCGAAGTCATAATTTTGAATTGCGACTAATTGGAGAATATTTTCATCCTCTACATTTAAAGTTATTTCTTTTAATATTATATGTATTATTTTATAATTTGTATTTGTAATAAATAATAACAATTTTGAGTTTGTTAGTTAAGTTATATGTTTCAAATGTAATATTTATTATTATACTTATATTTATAGTTTTTAGGCATTTGTTATACCCTACTGCATTTGTGACATTAGTTAAGAGTACATTTTCAAAATTTTGAATTTTATACTACTACGTTTTATGATTGTATGATGTTTTATTTTATTGGTATAATTAATATGATTATGCGACAAATTAAGTAATTTTATGGGATACATTTATGACTCTCATTTCTAACGACGGAAATACCCTAATGCCATATTTTTGAATTTATATATTTTGATTATTCGAATTTCTTAAAGCACAATATTTTATGGATAAGCTGTGTTCTTTATGTATACGAACATAGGAAATACATAATTTCAATAATAATAGTTAAAATATTATTTACATATGATCTATTCTTCTATTCTGCTTAAAAAAGTAAATACAACTTCAAAATAATAATTTCAATTATATTCCTAACCATAACTCAAAAATACTTATCTAGAGCGTTTTGGTCGGGGTACCATATGTATATATATATATATATATATATATATATATATATATATATATATATATATATATATATATATATATACCTATATATATATATATATATATATATATATATATATAAATATATATATATATATATATATATATATATATATATATATATATATATATATATATATATATATATATATATATATATATATATATATATTTATATATATATATATATATATATATATATATATATATATATATATATATATATATATATATATATATATATATATATATATATATACCTATATATATAAATATATATATATATATATATATATATACAATAATAATAATATTTATTCTCAATAATTATTGATACACTTCAATAAAAATGAAAAAAGTCAACAAACCGTTACAAACATTGATACTATTGATTGATTCTATAAAAAATTTCAAACTCCTCAATGCTGTATGGTTCACATCTCAAAATTAAATTGTAGACAGATTTCTTGAATAGCCTGTAGTCCCTGATCCCTTGAGTCGACTTCGGCAAGTTGTTAAAGAGCTTTATACTTGCATACTGCGGACCCTTCTCTCTCAAAGCCGAGCAGTGAATTGGATATAAATAGGGAAAAATTTGTCTAGTGTTGTTTCTGTTTTTGCACTCTACAAAGTAGTAATCATGCTTATGGAGAAACAAAAGCAGCCTGTAGATATAAAGGCCATATATGGTCAGGAAGTCATTTTTCCTGAAAGAGTTTCGACATGAGTCCCTGTAACCCATTCCCAAAATTGTGCGTAATGCCCATTTTTGGAGGACAAACATTTTCTCTGCATAAGGTGAACCACCCCAAAAAATGATACAATACGAAGCTACAGATTGAAAATTAGCATAATAAATGACTCTTAGCACATCCGATTCAACTTGTTTTTTTAGTATATTCAGAGTATATATCACGGAACAAAGTTTTTTTTTTAGCTGGTCGATATGAGGATGCCACTTCAATGTATTGTCTATTTGAGCTCCCAGAAACTTTGCTTGTTGGCTGATAGTTATTTTCTGATCTTTGTAACATAACACATCCGGAGGGATCCAGCCTAGTCTTTCAGTAGTGAAAAATAAACACTCAGTCTTCTGAACATTCATTATCAGTTTGTTATCAATGCACCATTCCTCAATATTACTCAAAACAGACCTCAATGTCTCGGTTACAGAGGAGATGTTTGCAGATCGGACTAAAATGTTTGTATCATCAGCATGAATGATTTGTTGACAGTTTTCTGCTGGTAGATATTTGGTTATATCATTTATGTAGACAATGAATAGCAGTGGTCCTAAAATGCTACCTTGAGGTACTCCCATATGGGACACTAGTTCATCTGAGATATATGTTACTCCTTTCACAGTGACTGAAACTTTCTGTTTCCGATTGGTGAGGTAACTTATTATATATAAATATATATATATATATATATATATATATATATATATATATATATATATATATATATATATATATATATATATATATATATATATATATATATATATATATATATATATATATATGAAAAACTTGAATCTACCGTTCCATTCGACTATCTGACGATGAACACCGTGAATCAGAACTCAATACTCTAAAACATATATTATTACGGAATTAAGGCAGATTGAGGCCACGATTCTGAATTTTTCCCTTCTAATTCTCCTGAAGATGGCTTCGCAAAAGGAGCCGAAACGTCGAGATTTTTCAAATCTTTTACGCGGTTCATTCCGTGAACCATGTTTTTCTAATACTTACGACCGCGGAAATCTTTCTGAACATTATATATATATATATATAATTAAATATAAATATATATATATATAAATATAAATATATATATATATATATATATATATTTATATTAGATATATATATATATATATATATATATATATATATATATATATAATATATATATATATATTTTAATTTTCGATACTTTTTGATTCAAGGAGAATTTAAACACTTTCGACGAAACTGATAATATAGAAAATCCATTTCGTATCAAATTACCTTCCATAAATAAGTTTATCCAATAAAAATTAAGCCGGGTTAATTATTTTACAGGAAAATCCTCAAGAATTGCGACTATTTCGGGAAGATTAAGGAGGACGCATTCGGAGATGCTTTGCCAATTCTTAGAGAATTGGCAATTCACATGGAGGAAGGATGTGAATGTATATCAGATAAGGATGCTATATTTGATTTAATGAAGGTATGGAAACTTTGTGATTTGACGCTTTAATATTCGACCTGGAAAGCCAAGAATACCAACACACTTTTCATGCAATATTTCTTACCATTAATCTTTTAATAACATAATTTGCATATATTCTCAGTTTACGGTTTATGATGAATATATCAGAACAAAGATCGATTGTAGCGCCCATCATCCTTCGCAAAGTAGGTATCTCATATTTATCATCATTTTAAAGGATTGTATGAGCATTTTCTACGATGACACAAAATTATAATATTGAAATGATGGCATGCCCATTTTATATCTGTTTTTAAGCATTTTGTTCAATGAGTAAAAAACCTGATAAACCAAACATAAACATAATCAAATTGTCATGTTTCCTGTCGTCATTTTTCCTTTCGTCATTTATTATTTATTTCTTTGAAGCACTTGGCTCCCTATTTTTTTGAATAGTTGGCCTACTTGTTGAAATGTTCTCTACTATCTTTCTATGGCTTTGTCGTTTTTGTACAGTTTTTATCTTCTGCTTTTTCTATCTGGGAAGTTCCACCGAATTTTCCTTGTTGTCTTGTTTTCTTAGTTTCACGTTCTTTGGGGACGGCCAAAGGTGCTTTACTTGATTCACTTGTCAGATGAAACCGGAACTTTGTTGTCTTTATGTTGCAATTGTCATTTATTCTCCTTATTGGTGCTTATTATAGAAGAAAGCTGCACTGTGATCACTTATTGATGCATATTCAAAATACAACGCAATTATATCAACAGCTTCATTATTTGTAAACGCAATTCAATAGTTTTTAGTCCTTGTGTGTGCTACAAAAACTCATGACACTGCCACTATAAGCATAGTTTTAATATTTTTTGATAAGTTTATTGTAGGCATTTGTTTTTCCTCCCTGGCCTACTCTTCATATTCTGACTACCTTGCACTAGCATATTATATTCATTGATTATTATGCCCCTCACGTATTTTGCTGAAATTTTTGGAACGAAGAATATTATTCTTCGATATCTTAGGCAAGAAATACGATATTGAGATACGGTTTTCACCAATCTATTTTGGCATCATTACACTACATTTTGATGAAAAGAAATTTAGGTCATTGCATTTGATTTTTCAGAGAAATTGGCAATTTTCGGTTATTATATCAAAAAACGCGCTCTAGCGGCATCACTAAGAATTTGACATATCACAGATAAAATGGTTTTGATGTAACAACAAATAAATGCTTTTTTCAACGAGACCAACGCTGTTGAATTCCGTTCAGTCGTTCAGGAGTTACAGCTGTTTATTCAAACAAATATTGTATCACCCCCCCCCCCCTGGAAGCTGAATGAATCAGTAGAAGTTTCTAAGGTAGACCAAGCTCTGAGATTTCTCAAAAATGCAGCCTCAAATAGTGACCTTAAAGGCGACGAATGTGGAGTGTATGGACAACATGTTGCTCACAAGCTTAGAAGCTACAGCAAAAAGACAAGAGCTGTAGTACAACATCACATTAACAACATTATCTTTAGTGCCGATATGGGACAGTACGACATCGGGGAAGCAAGAGGCTCGTATCAAGCATTTAATACACCTGCTTTAGGGTTATCGCAATACTCATATCAGTCTTCGCACAATCAAATTCCTGTACCAAGCCCTTCCTCACACTCGCAACTTTCTTATTCTCACCAATCATCTTCTCATATAATTCCTGTACCAAGCCCTTCCCCACACTCGCAACTTTCCTACTCCCAACAACTATCCCCTAATGCAATTTCTGTATCAAGACCCTCCCCACACTCACAACTTTCCTATTCACACCAACCCTCCCCCACTCAAACCGTTGTACCAAATTTTCCACAACACTCTCAAAATAAAATGACTTCTTCGGAGCTCTTTAAATTTCAGTCTTTATCTGATAATACATCATACCTCATGGATCATTATAAATGAATTTCAAGAATTTTTTTTAATTGATACCGTCGATGTTAAATGTTTCAATAAACTAGATAAAAAATATCTATCCCCCCCCCACTACTTCATTTCAATAGATACGTCGAAAACTGTCGAATAAAAATTACTCGAATAAAGCTTAGCTTAAGGAAGGAAATAATTTTGTGGTACATTTACAAGGGGTATTTCAGAGAAAAATTACCTTGAAAGTTTTAGATGGCGGTTACGCCCCCTGGCGATCATCTTGGAAAACTGAAAATAATTTCGAGGATTTTCTGTTGGGTGTTCTAGTTATAACATTTTTTACCACAAGCCTCTGCGATGAATAGTTTACGAGATACAGCACTTTGCATTCTTATCTGGCCACCCTGTACAATAGAAAAACAAAAAAGCACCTAACTTCTACGAACGAAATTCGAACCAGAACTCCAACTGTTTGGAGGAGACCACAATTGAATTGAATAGTCGTAAATCGCCACGCCGGAATACCTCCGCTACACATTCTGCAAAGGGGGAATTCTAACCCGAATTTGTTCTAAAAACTGCAGTCTGTTCTTATAAATCGCATACTGTGGGCTCCAAACACAAACAGCAAAACTCAAACTACCTTAAATATATGTATTAAATGTAATGTGATCAAATATCATTTTGCTGTAAAACAGTATTCAAAGATCTTTCACTACCAAAACACAAGCAATAGCCATGGCACCAGGTGAATAATCAAATGCAATAGAAAAAAAGACCCTAGTAAATGTAATTGTGTGACATTTAGAAATATTTTCAAAAAGTTTATTTTCTGTACAATAAATGGAAAATGAGTCTAGATCATCTTGCAGCAACTGGCAGTTAGACACATTCAAAATAGGACGGAATATCTTCAGATCATCAGCGAATAATAAGAAGGAAGCAGATTTGAAGTAACTAGCTATATCATTAATATAAATGACGAACGTTATTGGCCCCAGGTGGGAGCCTATAGTTGTATGTCTTTCAAAAGTTTTGAGGAACTTCAATAGCCTATTGTTACTTATAAAAGATATATATTCATTTATCTATAGATATATACTTTCTAAAGTCAATAAGTTCAGGCCTTTCTTCAGAAGTTCACTCTTCATAGATTACACATTACAAGTTTATTTGTATAAGTTTACGTTTTCTCTGCTGTAAATAATTAATATCTCGGAGAAACTTTCGTCGCAACTAAGATTAAATTCCGCTGAGAAGTCTCTGCATTTTCCGATCGAAGTTGATAAATTTTTGAGAGAAGTCATCTGACAAATGAAACTGAATTACTGTAGTATGGGATTGTTTACCTAATATTTTTTGATTATGCAACTTGAAACTGTTGTGCAATTTGCAATGTGCTCTAATGCATTTTTCATCAAATAAGTATTCAATGCAACATTTTATAGCTACATAAACGAACCAACGTACCTACGTTGATACCTTTTGGAAAACAATAAATATAACGATAATAAATAAGTTATTTTCCTATTCAGATAGCGTTATGGGCGAATAAATATGATTTATCTATCAATAAGGGTGTTGAGCGTGGAACCCATCTCAATATGGCTAGTAAGATGGAACCCAATGTTGTATGTGATCACTCTGAAGCTATTTGGGAAGCATTTCGTAGCAATGAAGATAACGATACCATTGGTAAGAACTTCAAATTTTTTATGTAAGCTGATTACAAAATCGACTATCAAATTTTTAGTAAATTTTCCTTTCGATGCAAATTTGTAAGATGAAAACTATAAAAAGAAATAATCTGCTTCATGAAAACCTACTATCAATATTGTCTTTGGAATATCGCAGAGATAAATACTTAGATAATGAAATTATTTTATTTTATTGGAACGGAGTTTCTTACGGCAGGCTTGGAGGAGATAGGGATTTCGCTGCGCGAACAACTGAAAATAATGTGAGACTAAGGGTGACAACGCACGAGCCGCCAACTGCCGCGGTTGGCGGTCGAGCGCAGATTGCTCTTGCGGAGGCCGTCGCGGTTTGTTGATCGCTAGTCGTCATGTAAATGTCCGCGGTAGTAGCTGTAGCCATTTGGCAAATGTAAGTAGAAGGTCTCCACCCAAAGCCATTAAAAATGATTGATGGTGACAGCTCAAGGTCATAAATCATGGCCGGTCTATTGTTCCTATTGTTTGGGTGCAGGTGTGCGGTCTATTGTTATGCCAGATGTTCCTATTGTTGGGGCCGGTCTATTGTTCCTATTGTTTGGGCCGGTCTATTGTTCCTATTGTTTGGGGCAGGTGTGCGGTACAGTCTTTTGTTCCTATTGTTAGACCAGCTCTTTTGTTAGGGCAGATGTTAGGGCAGGACCGTATTAACTAATGATTGAGGGTCGTAAGAATTGAATTTTTCTTCACAAATTTAGACCAAAATTCGTATGAAATCCACCCCTGACATTAGTTATTCGACATCGCCAGGTATTTCTAAGAAAACACAAACAAAAGGTTGAAGCGAATATCTCTTCACAAAAACGGATGGCAGGTCTTTTGTTCCTATTGTCAGACCAGGTGTTCGGGACAGGACCGTATTAACTAATGATTGATGGTCGTGAGAATTGAATTTTTTTCACAAATTTAGACCAAAATTCGTATGAAATCCACCCCTGACATTAGATAAGTTAGTCGACCTGGGTGGGTATTTCTAAGAAAACACACACAAAAGGTTGAAGCGAATATCTCTTCACAAAAGCGGGTGGCCGGTCTATTGTTCCTATTGTAATACCAGATCTATTGTTATGTGCAGCTCTATTGTTTGGGCAGGTGTTAGGGCAGGACCGTATTAACTAATGATTGATGGTCGTGAGAATTGAATTTTTTTCACAAATTTAGACCAAAATTCGTATGAAATCCACCCCTGACATTAGATAGGTTATTCAACAGGTGTAGGTAATATTTCTAAGAAAACACACACAAACGGTGGAATAATACCACAAAACTTGGAGGGGGTAAGGGCTTAAAAACAGCTCACTGCAAACAAATAGGCAGTTATTCTTCAATATCTACCAGCAGTTAAATACCATGTACAGTAAAAACGAGACTGTTCGATCGCAAAGATGGCCGGCGAAATCAAGGAAAGCAGTGCAAGAAACGACAACTCTGAAGAAATACACCACCGGCTACCACTACACGCCGCAAACGTCATCAATAGATGGTAATTACAGTTCAACAAACATGGTTCCTTATCCTGAAGATGTGTACCACAACACCGTAAATCGTAGGATAGAGCGTGAGATGCATCGGCTCGTGAGTGAAGACATATACAATTTGAATCTCTCAGGCAGTAAATATGTAAGCATTGGTCTGGATCCTTTCAATGATTTTCAATGTTTACTTAGAATATGTCGACATGGTTATCTCGATTTCATTTCATTCACGAAAAAAGAAGTAGATGAACTTACTGTTAAAATGCCAGGGATACTGAAGGAGTTAGCGAAAAACAGTGAAATTGAAGTATATCTGGATACAATTGGATTATATTCACTGTATTCTACATGTAACAACGTGTTGATATTCAAGGAAAGTAACTTCCCAAAACTTTTTTTGGCTGTTGATTCTTTAAAAACTTTTGCAGCAGGCATGAATCTCTTTGTACGGAAGATGGATGAAAAAATTGAAAGTGACGATGCTATTACCCGGTATTGCACAATTGATTATTTCGCAGATTTCATTCTCACTGAAATGCGTAAGCAACATTTACGTGTAATCGATATACAAACTTGTGCTGAATTCATAAAATTGAGTTACAATGACTCACCCCATATGTATGAATTGCTTGTAAAATATTATTACAATATTGAGAATATTGTATTGGATAGTGTAAGCTGGTAGATATGTTATTGTATATAAATATGATTAAATGTATGATATTATATAAAAATAAACTTAATCAGAAAATTTATTTATCTAATTACAAACCTTTTTATTTGAAACACTAAATTATTAAAAAAATGTAATTTGAACCATTCGTTTACATGCATTATAACAGGTCTCTCATACTAGAGGAAAAAAGAGTACACATATAAATTTTTTTAAAACCTAAATCCCATGTGTGATAAATCAGTTGTAAATATCGTATATTATTACGATGAATGACTGCTTTTTGAATAAGAAAAAACTTTTCATATGAAATATAGACAAAACCTCCTAGTGTTTAAAAATTATGATACTAATACGATCAATATTATATAAATAAATTGATAGGAAGTTAAGTATTATGTATTTAATTCAACTTAGATTATAAATTATAACCCATACTTTGTATGAAGTAGTAATAAAGTTAAATTATTAATTCATTCTATTATTCTACATTGAAAATTTAATAATTTTATAATTGTATGCATACTTTTAAACAATCACATACCTTGCCATGCCAAAAAAAAGCCCACACATATCTATACTAAACAGATAAAATTATTATTGAATATATGATTCATGCATTCATTGTATAAATGATTTATCCATGCGTTCAATTTGGTGAACATCGAAATTAAATAACTTATGCAATTTTTATAAGATTCATGAAATTTTTTCATGAATATCATCTGGAATATTTAATTTTTTTGTAAAAACACGTTCGTACAATACGTTTTGAATAGGATTTGCATATCCTACCTCTCTTGTGGGTGTCTACGTAGCCAAATTTCAAGTTAATCGGGTGTATAATATATATATATATATATATATATATATATATATATATATATATATATATATATATATATATATATATATATATATATATATATATATATATATATATATATATATATATATATATGTTAACGGTATCCCTATACACCCCCTTTACGCTCCCCATCATTGATGTAAATATCGTATATTATTACGATGAACGACGGCCAGCTTTTTGAATAAGAAAAACTTTTCATATAAAATATAAAATATAGACAAAATCTCCTAGTGTTTAAAAATTATGATGCTAATACGATACTTTAGAATGTTTCACTGTAGAAATAGAAAGAAATAATAATAACACTGTCTTGAAATTGCATATTGGTTTGAAATATGGAATAAGAGATTGCTTTTCAAATATAAATAATAGTATTCGACTTTAAAACTATGCAAATGAAAAACGCTATATAAAATATCGAACAAACATAAATGTTAAACTTTTTCATATAGGTAAGAAACCCACATTACTTTACTTTCCACGACCCCCACCATTCCTCCATGCTTACCTGTTATTGTGCAATCTCCGAAAATTACCGAAGAAACCCGAACTCCTGTCCACGATTGTTGTGAATAAAAGCGTCTAAAATATTAGAAATAAAGATATCCGGTAATTATAAACATATAATAGTACCTAGTCCTCCAAAATGAAATTGATGCATTTCATGTTGCTTTAATCATTTATATTAGCCAAACTCATAAACTTATCAATCAAAACTGTTATTCAATCAAATCTTTACAGATGTAATTACGAACAAAGATCAGAAATTTCATAAAACCTATTAGGTAATTATATGAATATAAATAATTAATTGAATTTATGATTCCTGGTTACCTTTTACTAATGATTTGTATATTCAATTTGGTGAGATTGAATAATTTATTGAACTTTTGTCATATAAGATTCACAAATTTTTTTATGGAAGAACAAAATAATTTAAGTAACTATTTTCCTATAAAATGCATGAAATTCATCAGATCCATCAGATTTTATTTCTTTGATTGGGCAGAATGCGAAATTTTTTATTATAGATCTCATATTTTCTTTTTTCTGTTTAATTTTTTAGACAAAACCTCCTAGTGTTTAAAAATTATGATACTAATACGATCAACATTATATAAATAAATTGATAGGAAGTTAAGTATTATGTATTTAATTCAGCTTAGATTATAAATTATATCCCATACTTTGTATGAAGTAGTAATAAAGTTAAATTATTAATTCATTCTATTATTCTACATTGAAAATTTAATAATTTTATAATTGTAGGCATACTTATAAACAATCACATACCTTGTCATGTCAAAGAAATCCCACACACATCTATACTAAACGAATAAAATTGGTATTGAATATATGAGTCCTACATTCATCGTATAAATGATTTGTCCATGCATTCAATTTGGTGAACATCGAAATTAAATAACTTATGCAATTTTTATAAGATTCATGAAATTTTTTCATGAAGAACAAAATAACTTAGGGAACTTTATTACAGAAAATTTATTTATCTAATTACAAACCTTTTTATTTGAAACACTAAATTATTTTAAAAAAATGTCAAATATTAGGAGTAAATAAAACGTAGACGATAAATGTATACGATTGATGAATATCTTAAAATCATAACATTACTAGAAATACTGTTTTAGAAAATATAAACATGTATTCGATTAGGAAAGAATAAAATATAGAGGATAAACATATCCAACGATAAGTATATTTTTATGAAATAAAAGAATTCTTTTTGAATATAAATAATTTGATATGAATTTAGAACTCTACATATGAAAACCGCTGTATAAAATGGTGCTCAATGTTTCTACTGAGAAATTGTTCAATTACTTACGCAATTATTAAATCTGGTAAAACATATGAATTACATAACTTGCTTGTGAAACATAAAAACTACTTTTTTGAAAGATATGAAACTTTTTTACCAAATTTGGCAGAAAGTTCATAAAATATATTTCACAACTTGAAAAGTTGGGTAGGCTATTGAAATTTTCAGGAAGCAGACGTCTTTTATTAAACTGTACCGAATAAATTTTAGATTCTGGTTGCTACACTATATGATAATTTTGATAACGTGCTATTTTTTCTAGGGATCTGAAATTCGTTCACAAAACTCTTGAATTTTTAGGAAGTTTTTCCCGTTGATCGCAAAAACTGTTGAAAAAGATTTTCCGAAATATCATTACATACCTTTGAAAGTACTATTCCATATATTTAGTTTTGATCATTACTATAATTAGATGACCATCAGCTATTTTCTAGTTTTAATTTCAAAAATTGAATTTACGTATTCTGCGAATAACCCGTCCTTTTGTTTCTTGAAAAATCATGATTGAAACTTTTTTCGTATACATGAAACGGTTCGAATGCTTAAATAGACTTTATGGAACTTTTTTTCATATAAGATTCACAAAATTTTTTATGGAAAAACAAAATAACTTTGCATGCAATAAGATGCCTAAAATTTTTTTTCATCAGATTTTATTTCTTAAGACTTGCTCAGGGAACGCATTCATAAGTGAAAAAAATTTGAATTTGTATTATTTTATCATTGACAGTTTACACGCGATCTAAGTTATATTTGATAAACTCATTAGAACGTATGCTAACCTGTGAAAAATGTTAGTATGTTTCTTTGCTCTTATTGGTGGTTTCTGATGATGCCGTCCTCGTTGAATACGCTGATTGTTCACCTGCTTCCAAGTTGGTTGAAGTGAAGTGGAGGGAGTCTCTATGAGCCAACCTTATCACTTTCGACTAGATATGCACGTTTCTGGTCGATCACGACAATAAAGCACTTGCACGTTATCGATTAATGTTCACTGGTCGGAATTTATTCGGATTTATTGATCAATATCCGTATCGATGGACCAAATGTTAAGCGTTATAGAGTTGTGGACTGTATATGTACGTTTTTTATAGATAAACACCGTGGTGTATTTAGATATATATTTTACGTTAAAATTGAGAAGATATATACACAAGGGTGACTATTTGCAATATAATGTTCTTTGTTACTGTCTCTTAGCGTCTCTCGTTCGTATTTTCGCTACCTGCTCCTACCATCGCACACCCTAAAAGCCAGAGCAGGGATAACAATTTTTCGCGTTCTAACTTATTTCTTCGTTCAAAAATATTTTTAATCATTGCAACAGGTTTTTATCCTGATATGCGACACTTTTTGCGAAAGATATCTGAGCGATGCAAAAAAAATTAACATATGCATAGTTTAACTGTACGAAAATGACTCACACGAGAGAGTAGCGTATAATATATATATATATATATATATATATATATATATATATATATATATATATATATATATATATATATATATATATATATATATATATATATGGAAAGGAAGGAAACACACGTGTTTCATTCCTCCCTGAAGTATGTGTCAGGGAGGCGAGCAGCTTGAGTTTGGGATTAACTCCTTCAGCCAGATCAGAGAATACACTTGTATGTACAAGTGCATTAAATTAAGGTGAGACGGGATATTTATGGAACATAGGAAGTGTGGGTAGGGTTCAGAGGATTAATACTGGCCCAGCATTTGCCTTATAAGTTTGCAAGCAGTGACTTACATTACCATGAGGAAACCTCTGAGAAAAACTCATGGCAGACCAGTCGGCCCCGGGGTTTGAACCCGAGACCTCCCAAATACTAGCCAGCGTACTTAACAATATATATATATATATATATATATATATATATATATATATATATATATATATATATATATATATATATATATATATATATATATATATATATATATATATATATATATATATATATACTAGCGGGGCCCGTCGCGGCTTCGCCCGCGTATCCATATATGTATACGTATGAATTTATTCCACCCCCGTTCAACCCCTGAATGATCGAATTTTAAAAAATGGAGAAAATAGTTTTTCAAGATAATTATAAGGAACATTTTAGTGACCGAATGAAATCGCTAAGTCGATTATTTTGCCGGAAATAGCCAATATAAAAAAACAGACTTACCCCTTTTGCATGTCTAAATGATGGAATTTCAAAAAACTGAGAAACCACTGTCAAGAGTTAATTTTACTTAACATTTTCGTGAAAGAGCGGGATCGCTAAGTCCATTAGCTTGCGAGAATCAGCCAAAAATAGCCAATATACGAAAAACACATTTCACCCTCACAACCCCTAAATGATACAACATCAAAAAATGCAGAAAATGGTTTTTTAAGAAAATTATAAGGAACATTGTAGTGGAAGAACAGAATCGTGAAGTCGATTATTTTGCCGGAAATAGCCAATATAAAAAAAACAGACTTACCCCTTTTGCACCCCTAAATGATGGAATTTCAAAAAACTGAGAAACTACTATCTAGAGTTAATTTTACTTAACATTTTCGTGAAAGAGCGGTATCGCTAAGTCCATTAGCTTGCGAGAATCAGCCAAAAATAGCCAATATACGAAAAACACATTTCACCCTCTTTCAACCCCTAAATGATACATCAAAAAATGCAGAAAATGGTTTTTTAAGAAAATTATAAGGAACATTGTAGTGGAAGAACGGAATCGCTAAGTCGATTATTTTGCCGGAAATAGCCAATATAAAAAAAACAGACTTACCCCTTTTGCACCCCTAAATGATGGAATTTCAAAAAACTGAGAAACTACTTTCTAGAGTTAATTTTACTTAACATTTTAGTGGAAGAACGGGATCGCTAAGTCCATTATTTTGCGAGAAACATCAAAAAACACGTAATACCCTT
The DNA here is from genome assembly GCA_030704885.1 of Cynegetis impunctata. NCBI lineage: Eukaryota > Metazoa > Arthropoda > Insecta > Coleoptera > Coccinellidae > Cynegetis > Cynegetis impunctata. Next base: position 197,909 of record JARQZK010004367.1, read on the forward strand.
TTTCAACCCCTTAACGGCGGAATTTAAAAAAACCCCGTCTTAGTGGGAATCTACATGATTAGACTTAACTTCCCACCAAATTTCAGAAATTTAAAAAATATGGTTTTTGCTGTAGACTGGATTCAATTTTTCGGCTTGTATTATATATATATAGATATATAGAATATATATATATATATATATATATATATATATATATATATATATATATATATATATATATATATATATATATCTTTCTCTTTCTCCCTCTTTCTTTTCATTCTCTCATCCCTCCTCTTTCTGATCCCACTCCGCCACGCCAATGCATATTATACACTCATGAATTCATGTACAAGCAACACACCAGCGTAATTATTTCTTTATCTTTCTCCTTCTGCCATGACATATAGATGAAATTCTTGTCTAAGCACGTGGTGTAGGTATACTCACATTATAGATTCATTTTGCGCGTAAGTAAACTCGTTTATTTTCTTCTTTTTTTTTGCAAATTTTGTTGCTTCTATATTATCCGAAGAAACTTCGGTCCTACATGGTGTCCCATGACACAGTTTCTTTTTTACCCTATCTATTTCTGACGTTTAACTATTAGAAGAAGATCTAAACTTTCATCGTTTAGTTGGTCTATGGTCGGGATTATTAACAACTGTTTAATTTTTGCGCATATCAAACAACTGAATTAATTCTATGATGTAATTTTCTCTTACATATAAATTAATTTTTGTATGGTGATTGTAGATGATTATAACTTATTTCTAAATTAGTTACTTATGTCAATGAAATAGATAGAATTCGAGGATTTTTGATTATTCTAGTGGTTCCCGGAAAAATCTATAAAATATTATTCCTAGGCCTAGGATTCATTACGGTGTTCATTTCTTTGAACGAAGTAAGGCTCAATGACAATACATACGCATTTCTATTAAAAGGTTTACTATATTTCATTTGTATTTTTCAACAGTATTTAAAATGATGCGGTTGTTTAAATTATTCAAATATTTTCATTTATTGGTACTGCCTTTCCACTACCCTGGTTGTGTCGAATACACTGTTGTAACGTTATTCTATTTGTGTTAAAAAAAGTTTCTGAGTTTTCATTATTTTGCTAACCAAGTATTCGATTGAAATCTTTAGGCGTGATACTAAAATTTAGTCTACATAATGTATTCATTGATCCTCAAACCGCTAATCGCGAGCTACATTATAGTAGGGGATCCCAAGCGGGGATTTTGGGATTTACTCAAGCGCGGCAGAATAACACAAGGGGGGAAACCTTGCGTCCTGTTAAGCACCTCCATTATACATGAATCCCTGATAAGGAGGCGTTCGTCTAGGGCATCCGATCAGATTAGTAAAAAAAATCGATCGTCAGAAAAACTCGAGCGTGTCCGATTAAGGCAAGGTGAGTTAATTACATGCATAAGAGAATGCATTCACTAATCTGACGATTCACCTACGCGTGGCATAAGAAAATAGGAGACTCACAAAGTTGCAAAAATGAGTTTTGGTCCCGTCCAAAGCGTCAGTCTTTTGAATAGGGTTTACTTAACATCTCTTCTCAAGATCTGAAGTAATCGAATGAATTTTTTTTAAATTTTCAACCCATCCGTATGTTTACCCCCACCATGCAAACCGGCAGATTAACCTACCTTCGTGTTCAGAGACATGTGGGCAGTGCCGGATTAGCCACGCAGCAAGAGTAACAAATGCTACGGGCCCCGCGTATTGGGGGGCCTCGCGCTCCAACGCCTGTCTGACACTAAAATAAAATAAGTTTAGATAAGCGTAAAATATCCAAAACGCGAAGCGCTTAGGCACGCCCACCTGAAAATCTAAAACTCGATTTCGTCACGTTAAATCGTAGGTATAGGTTGTATAATACTTAGCACTAGAAACGTTGGTGTGAAAATCTACAATAATTTAAAGGTGTACCACATTTCTAAAAATTGAGCGCTGCCCGCACAAATTATGTGTTTGTACTACTTGCACTGCACTACACGCAACTTGGTAGTACTGCAAAACTAACAGTGAAATTCCCTGATATTTTCATCGATCGAACTAGTCGTGAAACCCGAATGAATGAAATAGGATTCTATTGACTATCAAACTATCAGAATTTGATGTACATTTATATTTGGCACAACGAAAAAAACTGTAAAAAGCTCTTCAGATGTGAGCCATGATTGAGAAAAATTGTTCTGAGTTCGAGTCTTTCGAATTGTTCGGGTCTTTGAATAAGCTTCGAGTAGGTACTGGTTTAGGAACTAGTTCTCGATATTTGAAAACTAAACGGCAATATTAAAAACTAGTGCAGAATAAGGTTGCTAAGATTGTATTTTAGTTGCATCAGTTTACATTCCACCATATTATTGTAACACCAACACTTGTGACCTTAGGCACATTGGCTCAAATAGCTCTTTCACAAGTACATATCATGGATGTCATTTACTTACATGAATATAAATTTGAATTTGATTATTCGTATGTAACTTTGATTGTACCTAATGAATATTTAAAATAATATACGTTTGAACTATTTTATTACCAACGCTTGAAAGAAAGCCAACCAATTCGATTTGTAAAAGTAATAAAAAAATATAGGAAGTTTATTACAAAAACACGCACACAGCTATACTTGTTCCTACATAGCCGCTCCGCGTTGTCACGCACATTTGGTTTCATTCTCTAATCTGAGTTTAATACCATAAACTTGAGAACCTAAAGCAAACCAAGGGTCTCTTGGCCGAATTTGCTACAGGCCCCGTGCTCGCTTAATCCGGCACTGCATGTGGGTTGTATAAACTATTAATATCTGACGCGCTAAAGTATTTCTATTTTACGATTTTTTTCTTACATTTATGATAATCTGTACACGTTTAGCATATATTTTTTTTTGTAATATTGTCATTGAAATTATGTTTATCAGAATCATTACTCATTTTCAGCTTATGTTCCGAATAATGCAGGTTACGAACTTTTCTGCGACTTATGCTTAGCTGACATGTTATTTACAAAAGGGCTTACAAGTCATGTTACCTTTCATACAAAAACGATACCATCTTATGTATCAGATGTAACGAAAAATGACTTAGTGTGGATGATACAAACGCTGAAAAACCACGGCGATCCCCATTTAAGATGTCTTGGACAGCGCTGGGATGAATACATTGCGAATAAAAGCTGGGAAATTGACGAAGATCCCTTCTGGCATTATCCTCTCAATTATACATATATGCAACAGTACGCTCCTGCTCTTCACGATAAACTCGCAACAGTGAACTTAATTATATTCAAGGGTGACCTGGCATATAGAAAATTATTTGGGGATATAAATTGGGATACGAGCACTCCTGTTGATCAAGGGCTACGAGGATTTTTACCTGCGAAACTGAGCGTACTTAGAACTATCAAATATAGCGTTATCTGTGGCATTTCGGATGAAGTGGCTGCTAAATGTAATAAAGCTGATATCAATTGGAAAGAATCCGGTGAGTATGAAAACAATTACTAAAAATAATAGCCATGATAATAATAATACCATAACAATTGATACCTCTGGGGACCCTGAAAATTATTTTCTAGGCACGAGGTGTTATCTCGAGGTACTCTAGATGAACGATTGAATTGAAAAAATCCACCTGACAATAGGTATAAAATGGAATATTTCCTATGATGTACAATCTTCGGAGTAAACGGATGAATCGGCATTATACTATACTATAACCTCTTGCCGTTTTCAGGATTTAGGAAGAAGGTGTTATTCGAAAAATAATTACAATCTCAGTATATTACCAGTAGAAGCAGTGGGTAGTACAACTACTTTCCTCCTTGTAAACAGATCTTTCATGTTTTCATGGTGACACTACTGATGGGGCAGTACCTTTAAATAAAGTAAGAAATGAAAACTCACCGACAAGTAACCATAGTGTAGAGGTAGAATCTGTGAGGTCTGAATCTGGCGTTATAAACACTGCTACAAAAAATAAGGAAATAACTTTCCAATTATCTTAAAACGCTTATCCAAATATTCAATATAATAAGCATCAAGCCTACCCACCCTAATCATCAGCAAAAGTTTCATGCTAAACAGAAGTCAAGCAAGAAAGCAACCATCTTACTAGATGTCTTAAATTCTCCTTATAAAAGCAGAAGATTAGTAGGTATATTTGGTAAAAATAAAAAATATTTCACAGGAAATTATCCAATGCACTAGTAGGCAGTACAAAACTACCAGATAGACAATGCCTGCCTCAAAACGGATCATCATTGTAGTCAAATATAAAAAACGTTCGCCTCTATAAGGGGCAGAATAGCAGAAATTTGTCATCCTTTAAATACACTAGCAGGAAATATAAATCGATGAATTCACAGAGCTACTTCTAACTGGAAAGCTTGGGGAATCAATCATATTCATTTTTTTGGCCAAACATACACGTTGCTGAAAAACTCTAGGACGAATGGTCCAACACAATATAGGCCAAAGATTTATGAAATTCTTATTTAAGTGTAGCCAATAGAATATAGAAACTTGTTGATCAGAATGGAATATTGGTAAAGCAGCAATAATATTGTAGAAGGTTACGACATGATTATAAGTAATGAAGTTTTATTGCCTCGTTTTTACTCATATATAACATCCATCCAAAACTTGTTGGATACACAAAGCCAGTGATTTCCTGGTAGAGCACTACTCTGCACATAAATATAAATCAATCAGTCTCTAAATACCGAAAAGATCTGCAATTTATTCCCCAATATCAATTTGTTTGTTCCGCACTAAGGATCATCTACCAAAATGTGCAAAAATGTGAAGGAAACAGAATTTTCTGTTTTTTCGACTTTTCATTTTATCTTACCATATAAATGGATGTTTGTTTATTGGAGAACGCTAAACTCCAGCACTGTTTATCCGATCATCGCCAAATTTAGCACATTTAAGTTTTTCATTGAAGAAGGTTTACATGTGAAAGACTCATGACTCATTTGTGTTGTTTCTGTAAAAATGAACTTTGTGGAACGCGTTGCCTGGTACATATATATATATATATATATATATATATATATATATATATATATATATATATATATATATATATATATATATATATATATATATATGAATTTAATAAATGAAACTATCTTGTCTTCAAATTCCCAAAATTATATTAATTAATGTACAACCGGTTTCGTTGTTTCAGTTGTACATTAATTAATATAATTTTGGGAATTTGAAGACAAGATAGTTTCATTTATTAAATTCATCTTACTACCCAAATATGGACAACCTACAAACATTATATATATATATATATATATATATATATATATATATATATATATATATATATATATATATATATATATATATATATATATATTTATATATATATATATATATATATATATATATATTTATATATATATATATATACATATATATATATATATATATATATATATATATATATATATATATATATATATATATATATATATATATATATAGTATATATATATATATATATATATATATATATATATATATATATATATATATATTATATATATATATATATATATATATATATATATATATATATATATATATATATATATATATATATATATATACCTATATATTATATTTTTATGTACCTATACAAAAAAAATGTCAGTTGAAAATTAAATTTTTCATTCTCGGGTAGGAAATTATGGTCTCATACAATATTGCGATACGATATACGTAGCAAAGCAGCAGGAAGAATTGGTGTTCCCTTCAGATTTAGGAGCAGAAGAAATAGAGGGTGCAGAAGGTATTGAAGTACATCAGAAAACTGAGGAGATTCCTGAGTCGTCCGAGGTAGAGGGAGCTGGAGATTTAGGTCAAACGGATGAGCCGGGTAAGGTAAGGTAAGAAATCCAAAAATTAAAAGATTGAAAATTTTTTCTAACTTTAGGTGGAGTTAACTGAAAATGAAAAAGAGTAAAATAATCTATATAACAAGAAATTGGAAACGAAGAACATCATTGAAGAACACATACAATACAAGCAGATAACATTTTATTGCTTACTCCAGTAGTAGGTGCTAGAGAAAGATTTTTCGATGAAGGTAACTATAATATACATTTATGGAAACTAAATGTGACAAAATTTATAGGGAAATTGTATTACATGTTGTGACTACAGTCTTCTTAATGCTTCATGATATTTTTGATGATAATAATCTTTATTTTCATGCAAAAAAAGAAGAAAAGAAATATAATAACATATCTAGTTTCATCTAGTTATTTGAATGCAAAAAGAGCTGAAAACAATCATTGTCCATCACACACGAATAAATACGTTTCTGTCAAGTCACATCTTTTAATTCAATAGGTAGTTAATTGTATAGTACCTACATGAAAGTTAAAAGTAAACCACCTTCACCAGCTAGCTATTCTGTACAGCGGCGGTGAAATAAGTTTTATTTGATAGATATGGAGGGGATGTACTGTGTGTTATCTGTGCTGTCCATACAAGGTGCATCGCAAAGAATTTTTCAGTATCAATGCCCCAGGTTCCTGACCAATCGCTCGCAAACCAAACTATAATTACCCACCTACCAGTCACAGAAATGTGAAGCCGAAATCAAGATTCCAATGTCATCCTCCATACCTTGTGTATAACCAATCTGATGGTGAGAATGAATAATACAGGATACAATTTTTCAAGCAAGAATTATGTGTATGAATACAGAGCAATACTGGGCCTAAAATAAATGCTTGAGGGACATCGCAGCATACGCATCATTTCTGTAACGGCCCCAACGACATTTCAAGGTACTGAGTTCTATCACAAAGATAATTTCCAACCATATCCAACGAAGAGTCCAAAAATCCTACATATTCCAAAACAGAAATTGAGAACTCGCGACTCACCGTATAGAATGGTCTTGAGTAGTCCAGTAATAATAAACTGTAAATTTACCTTCTTCTGTAGCCCTGATAATGCAGTATATTATTTTCAACAAAGCTGTTGCACAACTTAATCATAGTTGAACCCCAGACCGCAAAATTGGAAGTATATCATATTTCTCAAATGCTCTGAAATGT
>JARQZK010004367.1:210000-267500 GCA_030704885.1 Cynegetis impunctata
ATTACTCTCTTTGTAGCTCTCGGTGTGAACGGTCGCAATTTATTAGCTCCTGCTTTACATCGAAGTCTATAGTCTAAAAGTGCTCTGATTTTAGAGATTCTTGTTCGATAGTTCAGTGTGTTAGTATTAAGTGGTATTAGTTTCAGCGCGTAGTTTTAAGTATTTTAGTGCGTAGTGCGATTCCACTTGGACCTCATTTAGGCAATATTCTATTAAATTCACTGATATAGACAGATTTAACCGTGTATTGTTCATTCTTATCGCGTTTCTGATCGCATTCTTATAGCAACCAAAAACACCTGTGCTGCGGTAAACAAACTCCTAGTGCTAGTTAAACCGTTCATAGCAATAGTGATTGTGATTACTGTTCTAAAAATCTTGTGTTTTTCGAAAATCTCGAATTCAGTTTTTTTAATTTTCGGGTTTACACTGAGTGTTCCGGTGCAATTCCTGAGAAATAACTCACCACAAATTAGGAACTAAATTATAGCTATCAAACAAGTCCAACTGCGTGGCTGTATCTTGTCTATTGTGAATTTTCCCAGAATGAAAATTCGGTATAAAAATTCGCGTAAACGGCGGGTTGCATCGTTTGGTGTTCCTCGATTCCTAAAATCGAGTAAATTTTGGCTCCGAATTACAATAATTTCGGCTAAGTCCGAATTTTCGCCGAAGTGCAACCTTTACTCTTCAACATTTTTGTGCGAGACTTTTTCGCGAAGTACATCGGATGGGGAAAAATTTCTCAACTCTTTTCTTCGAGAAATTCTTCGCAGAGATTTTCCGCGAAGTGTGGTATTCAAAATTTTTTCCATTCCACGAAGTGCATCGTGTGGTCTTCTTCGCCAGATTTGCGAGATCCGATAAACTTATTCTGTCAAATCACGGTTCAGTGTCGAACGTCTATGGAGTACAGGAACAGGAACATCGTGGAGAGGGTCAAGAGAGGGGCCATTCAAAGGGCCGCTGATCTCTCGAGGCGATCCATGCCCGGCTCCTCCAGCTCATCTTCAGCTTCCCCCTCCACTTTCAGCAGCCTCAGACGAGTCAACAACTGTCTCCAGTCCCACTACGTCGGACGATGCGCAGACGCATCCCCTCTCCCGCCCCCTCATCACCTGGCCAATCCAGTCCTGAGGGTTCGCCCATGCCAAGCCCTCCGATAATTCAGGGGGGCGCGCTAAGTCCTCCGATAGTCCTGGAGGGTGTGCTGCTGCCTGAGGTCCAAAATTTGAACCTGGATCCAGTGCTGCAACACATACTAGATGTCTGCACCAGATTAGAAGACGAAGACGGTATCAAATTGGCAAGACAGGTCAGCATGGCGATCCCAGGCTACAAGATAACCATCAACTCTTGAGTCAACTCCTTGACCGCCAAATACGGTCGACCTCCATCCGTAAATAGAGGACCTATTCAAGCTAGGGCGCCCGAAGGAAACAGGAAAAGACAACGGGTTGCAGACTACCAGAGGGTGCAGGACCTATACAGAAAAAACAACCATCAGTACAGAACAGTAGGTCCGCATATACCTAATTATTTTTGTCTTTTCATTGATTTGTCGCTTATTTGTGCCTTTTTTTGAGCCGATTTTAAGTTTGTTCATCTTTACATGTTTATAGTGTAAATATAATTACGTAGTAAGTACGGCTCCGTAGTTCAGTGGTCAGTGCGTTGGACTACTGAACAGAAGGTCGGTGGATCGAATCCCGGCCGAACCAACGAATTAATGCATAGCCACCTCTCGGAAGGCAATGGCAAACCACCGAGAAGTATTCTGCCTAGTAAAGCCTCTCAATAAAGATCTTCGGAACCGTCGTAAAACTGTAGGTCCCTTCTATTCGTGTATCACTGTATCACGAACAACACGAATAGTATAGAATAGAAATCGGGTACGGCACCGGAAGAAGAGTAAGTATGGTATCAGAAAACTACGATAATATAATGAAAGTGCCGTATTATAGTAAAACTTTAAGTTATTATGTAACGGGGCGTAGAGATCGCGGACCTGATGGTAAACGTCACGTCTGCCCGAAACACAATTGAGTAGTTTTGATCGACAGATTGTAGTATTACTTAAGTTTGTTGATTCAATCGACTATAACAATCGAACCACGTGATAGATATAGCTACAAATTCAATAGCAGTCCATCTCTTACATTTTTTATTTACCCATACTCGAATATTTCTAAAAATAAGTTTTATTCGAATAAATTATTTAAACAATTTATTTTTTCTTCATGCAGATAATGTTGGTGCTGCAAAAAGGATATAACTATAAATGAAGCAGTATATATCATTCAAGAGGAAACCAAGGGCTTATATCGCAATGTGATTCAAATAACATCAGTGTTAAACACAATTACCAGTTGAGTTTCATATTCGCCATGCCAACTTTGCATCGAAGCTTCTCCTGAAGTAGTACCCGAATAAACTTTCATACCCATTGAAATATTTATTAAATACTGAAAAACATACTTTGTCAATATTTTCTTGAAACTCCCTTTCAGAGTGTCTACCATGTTCTGAAAACATAATTTCAAAACGTCTTGGAAAATGATGTTCTCGTCTATAGTCTCAAAGTTCAATTACTTTCAGTGAAATAATCACTCTCAAAAGTTGATTATATATATATGCATTGATGTATATACCTATTGTTATATGTACCGAGTGACTTCGTATAAACTAGCACCCTCCTCAACTTTTTTATTTCTTATCGTACGGGAAAAATAAAAAAATTGACATAAAGGGGAAATTTTTTCTGAATAGGCTTTTTGAGTTTCGTTAACTTTGCATATATGTCTACGGGGGGCGACAAAAAGTATTTTTATGATGGAATTCCTTATATATTTTTGACTTAAATGAAAGGTCTTTTTTATCTAATTTCAAATATACCACTAGTTGATATTTAGTTCAGCCGTTTTTGCGTTATTTAAGTTCAAAGTTTTATTTTTCGTTATTAATTTGCTCATCAATACAACGCCATGCAGAGTTTGAATAAACAGTGTTTTATACACTAACTATTTGAAGGCCACGCGATAGGGCCGTTTCTTTCAATCAATTCATTGTAATTAATGTTTAAAAAGTTGAGTACTTCACGTGTCACATGTGGTGGGGAACCTTCATGCTGAAAAATTATGTTCATATAATGCCTTAACGGTAGGTAAGTTTTCTAGCTTATCTTGCAAACGTGTTTCCAAGAATTGGTGATATTACTGTCCGTTCAACGTGTCTTAAAAAAAAATGGGGTCAGATTCTATTTTTCAGCAGTCCGCACCATACGTTAACTGTCATATTAGACCATAATTTTTTTCAAATCTATTCAACATAAGGTTACATAAATCGAGTCTCCGATTATTATGCATTTGTGTTGATTTTTGAATTTTATGATATTTGTAAGGTTTAAATCCATATTTTCTCAAAACCTACCGGATATATGCTCACGAAGTTATTCGTGGTCCATAATTATTCGTGGTCCATAACGTGCACGCATTTCCTTAGAAGTAGTCCGTATTGACTGACTGGGATTTTCCACATAATGGTTTTTTTTCTTTGCCAACTCAACGTTATTCTTTATTTGGTGTAAATAGTTTTGATTGCCTATCTTTGTGGAAATCGGTTCATCGGGATGCCTTGCCGCGTAGGCACGTCGCCTAGCAGACGCATTATAATTATTTTCAGCAAATAAACAAACAATCTCTCGTTTTTCTGCCACATAATACACCATTGCAAAATAATTAATTATTAGAATCAATAAATTCAGTTCCACTAACAGATTTGAATGTCAAAGTCACTTTAAAACATATTTTGTTTCTAAATAGTTGATGGAATCCGTCGTTACTACGTGATAATTTAACATGATGAACAAAACTAAATTTGGATTTACTAAGTTTGTTATCACAAAATATTTAAAAAAATATAAAACTGCGATTGCAATTTCGGTCACTAGACCATCATCGGGCAGATAGAGTTAAGAACTAAGTTCTTAACTCTTGCACTTATTGCAATCGCAGTTTTATATTTTTTAAAATATTTTGTGATAATAAACTTAGTAAATCCAAATTTAGTTTTGTTCATTATTTTGTTTCTTTTATTTTCATGGCACACTGTTCCAAAAGTTGTTGCTCTCTATGCAGTTATCAAGACAGCGTATATAAAGTTAAAATGAATGCAATACTCCTTCAGACTACCAAATATCAACTTATATTATATTTAAACTTAAAATTATAAAAAAAGACCTTTCATTTTAGTCAAAAAAAAGGTATAAAGCATTCCATTAAAAAAATACTTTTTGTCTCCCCTCGTATACATATATGCAGAGTAACCGAATCTTAAAAATTAGGAAGGAAAAAATTTCCCCTGTATGTCAGTTTTTTATTCTTCCCGTATGATAAGAAATAAAAAAGTTAAGAAGGGTGCTGGTTCATAGTCCTTTGGATTTTTGAGATACAGGGTGGAATTGGAAAGTATCACTTTTGAGACAGCCCCTGTTTCACAATTATCGTTGAAATTATCGAAGAAGTGAAAACTTATTTTTATAGAATGTTTTTTTGTAGAATCTAGTGGCGTTTTTTCTTATCAATGAAGGAAATATATGTTTTTCTGAATGGAACAACCTACAAATTATTTTTCATATTTATATTGTGAGCTTTCCAAAAATATATAATTATTCTCATTTATTTCACAAAAAAACTCAGAATTTGAAATTTTTGTGAAATTTTTTTTTTGCCCAATTAGTAGGTAGAGGCTATGGCTAATTTCTTTCAAACAAAAAACAAATTATCCAAAACTTGGCAGTTTCGTCAGATATTTTCATGTTTCTATTTTACTTTATACTACTGTTAATTTATTTTTTACGAGAATGGGTTTTTACGGAAATAATGAAAAGTTTGATATGTTGGTTTGATTTATATAATCTGATGAAAATATCCAAGAAGCTTCAGAATTATATTTACGAAGGTACGTATTTTAAGTGCTATGTTTATGATAATATCTGAGGAGTAATTTTTGTTTACCTATATTATATATTCATAGAGAAGGCAATCTTTTCCAGATATTTTTTTCAACCTTAAATCAAATTTAGGTGAGTACGGATCATTTAGGCAACCCCTTGCTGAGGCATACACCAAACTAGATAGAGAGAGAATAATAAATTTATTATGTAGAAGCGAACTGGTGTATCTAAGCCTGATGCTCAAAGAATTTTGCAAAAATATAAATCTCACTCCCACATACACTTTGGCGATGCTGAATGCTGTTTTGCGAATGATATTTACAAAAAATCCTTACTGATAAATCTTTTGGCGGACTCGTTATCTGGTCCGATGAACCTAATTTTCCAAGTGCGAAAATTTTCAATCGCCATAATTCAAGAAATTGGTTTGCAGAAAATCAGCATTTAATTTTTGAGATAACACAATAACAGGGACACCTTTGGGCTGGAGTCTCATCTTCCATTGGCTTATTGTAATACCGTTTATTTTCAATAAGACGGTGCCGCAACTCTGCTCTTGTCTGATCATTTTTAGACCATAGCTTTCCTCAAAGATGGATTGGTACATACGAACCTATAAGATGGTCGTCTCCATCTCCAGATCTTTCAATACTATTTGCTTTTTCATAATCCAGTTCCTTTTTTGTTTTTCCGAATTTTAATTTTACGTAAGATAGGTAATTACTGATTCATTTTGAATAAAATTCAATAATCTTATAATAATTAAGTTAAAATGCAGTACTTAATAAATAATTAGGATATACGAGATACTCCAAATGACCTGAAATTCATAAAATGCAGCGATACACCTCGCACCATTCTTATATCAGTTAGCTGGAAAAAAGTTTTAATAATCTGTTAGTAAATGGATAAGATGCCAGCTGGTTGTACGCACAGTGTGATCTGAAATAAGATCAACAAAGTATGAATCCGCATACTACAAACAGCATGTTATATCCCCTTTCCTATAACATCGTAATGCGGAGACGCACAGAGCTAATAATAGACTAGCGGTAGTCCAGCCGAAACAGGAACCCAAAAGATGTTATTTGACTATAATGAACTAAAACTGAACTAAAAATTTGGACTGCAGTGAATTACGAAAAAATTGGACCTAACTTCAGCTTTATCTCAACGCTGCATCATTACAAACATTCCAATCTATCCTTCAAACACCAACAGAACACGTACTTATCCGACACTAACGTTTACTCTTGAATTTAAAGTTAAAAGCAGGTAGCCTTCTCCTAAGGTGATTGTAGTATGATATACAGTATCACCAAAAACAAAAGATACTCAAAAATAGGTAGAGTGAAATAAGCACTCCCATATCCAATGAAAAATCTAAAAGAATGTATCGCCTACAGACAGAATATTAGGATAATTTAATTATTAGATACTTTAAGAATTAATCTACAAATTTTCTACAAACAGATTACTTGTATTGTATAAAAAAATGTTCAAATCATAGATGTTCTGATCCAATAAAATGGTACTTTACATATCAAACCTAAATCTCAATGATTTAGGTTTTATATGTGAAGAACCAATTTGTTTGATCAGAACATCTATGATTCTGAAAGAGAAGCTGAGAATAAAAGATCAATTACAAATTGTTTGACACCTCGGGATTTACGAGCAATTTCAATTAATTATTCTGCAATTGCATCCCGCGCATCACCGGTAAGAACATCATTTTCCTGCAATTCATTACGTATATAAACCCGCCTAAAAGCGCCATACTGTAAGAAATAACTTCACAAATCCTTCCAGTAGCTCTCGGTCTAACTGTCTAATTTTCTTGTGATCTCCATGAATTACAAAGAAATCGAAAATTACATCACTTAAATAAGGATTCATGATTAAAAGAAATAATGCTATCGAGCTAGGTATTGACATGCTTTGGCATTTAAACACTCTACGATGACAGATATCACCTTTTTTCTTCAATAACTACTAAATATTGCTTATATATTTTGTAAAAAGAAAAACTGTACGTCCATTGAGATAAAAAAAAGTGTATTCCAAAAATAGAGATTAATTTTTGTTATCACGTAAAACCACCATAATAATTGATAATAACATTGAAGAAAAAATTTTATTCAAATTTAGATTCAAGGTCAATAATAAAAATAAAAGCTCAATAGAAATAATCGAATTTGTGTCAGTCACCACAGCAACTGGCAACCTACTGTTAATAATAAACTGAAAAAACCCATAAGTTTACGTAAAATGTTTTTGACGCAAAAACGCTTGAGGAATTTTTTTTATAAATTCAAAGCTCTATCGAACCCTGTAGAGGAAACAGGGGGGTTTCATTTAAAAAAAATGAGTTATCGCTATTTGAATTAAGTCAACTTAATACATTTATTATAGCGTTCCTAATAAAGTACCTAATATCAAATTGAGACAATGCATTGGAAGGAGCAATTTGTTGACTATTATCGGTTGATCTTTTTATTTTCTTATAATCGAAAGTTATGATTCTTCTGGTGAACACTTACAAGCCGGCAGTTTTTCATAAAGTTTATTATAAGTAACTAGAACCTGTGCGCCAATTTTCAAGTCTCCAACTTTCAAAATGCGTCTAATAGGCCAGTTAAAAAAATCACCCTATATATAGATTCATAAATTAGGTACTATGAAAGAAGTATCAATATACTCTTCGTTGAAAAAGTAATTGTTGAAAAAGCTTCCCAATCATGCAAAATGGCGGAAGTGTAGGGTCTGTTCAATATGATCGTTTACCATTCTCAGCTATCGTCCGGCACAAGCCAACCAATCACGACAATCATTTTTATGACAGCGCCTCTATAACCATGGGGCACCGGGCAATGTAAGAGAAATGACTAATATGCAGTCCCAATATTCATCCTCTGAACCCCGCCTCGCTTGCTTTCTTCCATAAATTATCCGGTCTCAGCCATCCCACGTAATCCTCTGAACCCTACCCACACTTCCTATGTTCTATAAATATCCCGTCTCACCTATCCTTAATGCACTTGTACATACAAGTGTATCCCCTGATCTGGCTGAAGGAGTTAATCCCAAACTCAATCTGCCCGCCTCCCTGACACATACTTCAAGGAGGAATGAAACACGTGTGTTTCTTTCCTTTTTTTCCATCCCACGCATTCGAGACCAGACCACCGAAGAAGCAGCATCGCCCTGGGAAAGTGGTGAATTCGACGGCAAGTGACTGAACCTGAAGACGACGAGGAGTGAAGGCGGACCTAGATGGACGGAGAGATATTATGTTTGTCCATCAGACACGTTCTTCATCAGTTCGCTAGTAAGGAGCAGAGGACGGCACGGTGGGATGGAAGCGGATCGTCAGGTTCGACGACGAACGATGCTCGTTGCAGACGACGAGAGTGAAGATGGATGTTGGATCTCGATGTCGGAGTCCGGAAACCGAAAGAACAGAGGTGTTTTTAGTGGGTAGGCAATGTTGATATATATTTATATACATCAACTATTGAATCCCACACAGGCCGGGTTAGCAACCGGTATGTATCGCTTTTGAAGTTTTCACCTCGATAAAAAAAAATCCTTAATGCACTTATACATACAAGAGTATCATATCATCAAACTGAAGGTGTTCCTCCTCATATAGTTGGGGGAGTAATTGAACACGTAGCCTTTCGTTTTTTTTATTCAAAACTGTTAAAAGGTAAGAATTGTACGTAGTTGTGAATAGTGGGTTATATTTATTATTATATTTAAGGTTTCAACATTTTTATTAATTATTTCTTTGAAGAAGAGATATTTTTTCATTATTATCAATTTGATTAAGTTAATAAAGGAACATCATATTTAAATTGTATATACATTATGTTTCAAAAATGTTTAGTAACTTTGTTTCGAAAGTGATAAAGGCATGACTTGTTCGTAGATTGTTAATTTTATTTTATTATTGTATATATACCTATATATATATATATACAAACATATATATACAAACATCCACTTTCATACATAAGATAACAAACCCAAATAGGTAGTATATGTTAAACGATAGTTTCTCTGAATAAGATAAAATTTATGTTACTGACTAATTTAGGAATATAAAAATTCGAGAATCGGCGATTTTCATATCTTCAATTTCAAAAATTTCCCAAGTCAAATTTTTTGTCACTCATTGTGTGTTTCCTTTTTTTCCACAAGTATTATCACAATTCTTATCTGCAGTCATGCATGTCTTTTAGGTCTTAATAGTACTTACATTTTTTATTCAACTTTCAAATATATGGTTAATGACAAATTAGTATTATCGAAATCTTTCAATTAAGTATAGCTTCAAAACAGGATAAAAGTCGGAATTGAATTATTTAGATTTCAGTGTACCAGAGAATTCACCAATTGCATGAATTTGTATGTTTTTGTGTATTAATTTTATTATGTACAATTTAGAAAAATTACTATTCATTGTTATAAGTATCAACTTAATATATATTTAACGATAAATCTCAATAACCCACATGATGTATGTTATTTGTAATAAAATATATCGATCCAATTGCTCATAGCTCAGAGAGAACCTCTATCGAAAAAGTCAAGTTTTTCATGTCACAGCCCAAGGGGTAATTAATCAGCCCAGAATATATCCAACTTCTCCGACTACTACTATCCACTATGTCAGTATTTTATCAGAATGTCAAAGGCCTAAGAACTAAAACAACTAGATTCAGAAATAACTTAAGTGCACTTGGTGCTGACGTTGTGCTCATAACCGAGTGGAAGCTTAATAGCTCTGTTATCGTAACTTGGATTATTCTATTTTCCGGCGTGACCGTGAAAATTCAGGTTGGCTTAACTATGAGGGCAAAGGTGTATTGATCAATGTGCAGAGAGTTCTTCAATCAAATGAGAGACCAGATTTATTCTCTGACACCGAGGATGTTTGGATTGAAATCTGTTTAACTAGTAGTATAAAACTTTTTGCTTGATCTTTCTATCGTCCACCGGATGATGATGTTGCTCTCGCCTTATTTGTTAATATTTTAAAGTTTATGTCAGATAAGTTATGTGACTCGGGTGTATTGATATATGGTGACTTTAATATGCCCTGCTTGTCATGGTCACTACGTGAAGTGGATTTGCAGCATCTAAAGTTAGCACTCAAATTAGGAAACTAATTGATTCATTTTTATTAAACGGATTTTCCCAAATTAACATCTTAGTAATGACAACGGTATCATTACATCCCTTTCAATCCCAAAAAGTTTTGAAACTTAGTCTCTACATAAAAATAATAGTAACTCATAGATTAGCTACTCAAATGCTTCGAATGGACATGATACAACAGAACTATTTAAGAAGTATTTCAAATCAGTGTATGAACCAGGTTCTAATGTTTTTGTTCCCGATGATATTAAGAATTCATACTATAAT
This sequence comes from Cynegetis impunctata, assembly GCA_030704885.1. Classification (NCBI taxonomy): domain Eukaryota; kingdom Metazoa; phylum Arthropoda; class Insecta; order Coleoptera; family Coccinellidae; genus Cynegetis; species Cynegetis impunctata. The sequence continues at coordinate 220,388 of JARQZK010004367.1, forward strand.
TCGAGGCATCTTCTAGGGTGCATTCGCGTTGGGCGCTTACACGCTTTAACATAACGCGCTCATAAGCTTCGTTTTATGTGGTCGCCTCGCGCTCACAAACGCTTAAAACTAAGCGTAAGCTAACCTAACTTTTATTGTCGATAATAAATATATTTGTAGGGAAATGTCAAAGCAGGGTATTTGCGTAATATGTCACGCTTTTGCCTACCTAAGAGTAAAAAGATCTTACATTCGCCATGTTGATATAACTAATGCTCAAAGCTAAAGCGTGACCTTCTCTAAGCGCTAGTACAATACTAAGTATGAATGATTCAAAGAGCACTGGTTCTGGTGGATTGACTTCGTTCTTCATACGACCTTGGGCAGATGAAAATTCACATGAGGTATGTGAAGATCGTTTTCAACATCAGTTTTCCTCGGTTTAGGTGGTGTGCAGTAGTGCTCCTCTCTCCATTTATCCAATAAAATTTCCTAGAGAAACTTGCGTCCTGGGAACTTCACTTTTGTAGAAAATTAAATCTCCTATAATTTGCAGTAACCAATTGTATTTTTGACGGCATACTAACCGAGATACAGGGCTACAAAAAAGTGGGTAAAACCAGTTAAAATCCAGGGGGTCTGAAGGGAAAGGAGTAAGTAGCTGTAAGTAAGAAATCCGATGCAAGTACCATAATATCTTTCAATACTTAGTAATAGTAGTATAAAACATATACAGCAAAAACCAGCTTTTTTGCGATTTTCAACCAATATAGAAAATTTCCACGTTTTTGAACCTCCGTTTCTCAGCAAGCATGGAGTCCAATAATACGTTTGAATTATTCGAATAATAGGAAATTCAACGTTTAGTCCAAAATGTTGAAGTCTAAAGACGGAACATTAAATATATTTTGGTCAACACTGTACATATTCTGTACTTTGCTATTTGTAGTTGGCTCGTTGACAAAAAGTCAGTTTTTTGAATAAATTGTTCTATAAAAGTGTCATTCTATTTTCTCACAAGAATTGAGTAAAGATCTATTTTAAATACTTCAACATGGTAGCAGAGCGTGGTTCCTAGATTAGAAAACAAAGCTTTATATTGCGAAGTAAGAAGAAAGTCAAAAAAGTAGATGAACTGTTGCGAAGAAGTTGTCCCTAGTAGAAAGTGAGAAAAAGTATTTTTCTGGAAAAATGGATGCTAGTAAAGTACAGATAGGCTCACTAGAAGGGAAATCAAATTGGTCTACTTGGAAATATAAGCTGTGCATTTTGCTGAGAGGCGTGAGAGGTGGATTAGAAGTTTTAGAAGGTAAACTGAAAGCCCCTGAACCGTTAGCAGAAAATGTGTCGCAGGAAGAGAAATCGAAGTATGAGAAAAATTTGACGGACTTTAATAATGCTGAGAGTAGTGCCCTGTTGATTATGACAGTCAATATGACACAAGAAACTCTAGAAAAAGTGATGCGTTTTTCGAATGCAAAAGATGTTTGGCTGGAATTGCATAGGCTTTTTGATGGAAACGTTGAGAACAAGACGTATGATATTTGCATGCAATTTTTCAGTTACATGAAACAAGCAGATGATGATATCGCAACACATACTTCTAAACTGAAAAATTTGTGGAACAATTTGCAGAAAGAAATCTCTAAAAATAAAGTTACATCTGGAAAGACATGTAATTGTGACCTGCCCGAAATTCTATTAATTTGCAAAATTTTAGAGATATTACCTGCTGAATAGTTCTCTTTTAAGTCTAGCTGGATGTCAGATATAGACAAAAATATCGACAACTTAACAAGCCAGTTATGTGCATATGAGAAAGCACTTACGAAGAAGTGTGAAAGCAGACAGGAAGTTCTACAGACAACTTCAAGTAAAAGTAGCAACTTGATCTGTAATTATTGCAAATTGAAAGGACACAAAGTTCGAGATTGTGCCAAATGGAAAGCAGGCGGCAAGCCACCAAAACCAGAGAAACATAAGAAAGACAATGGAGGAAAAACAAAGAATGTTTCTTTGTTAGCAATCTCAAATGCAGCATTGTCTTGTGAGAGTGACAAAGACAACTGGTACGTTGACAATGGCGCAACAAACCACATCACCAACCAAAGTGATTCATTCGAGAGCTTTGTACCATTTGATCAAAATCACCAGGTAAAAACAGCAAATGGAGATTCTGTAGCAGCACTAGGATATGGAACAGTAAGAGTACAGTCATACGTGAATAGAAAGAAGCATGAGTTTTTACTTTCAGAAGTATGGTACGTTCCTAGTATAAGAAAGAATTTGTTTTCAACGTTGTTTGCTCAAGATAAGAATCCTGACAGTGAATTTATTTCCAAGGCAGAAGTCAATTCAAGTTATCTGGAAAAAAACTACTTATGGGATCAAGAAGTCGTTCAGGAGGCTTATACAAGCTTAATATGAAAGCCATTAAACCATTATTTTCAAGAGAAATCAACATAGTCAATAAAGAAAATGTGTTACAGCTTTAACACGAAAGATTTGGACACCAGAATAAAAGGCATGTGAAAAAGGTTTTAAAGTATGAACTAGACATCGATGTTAACCTGGACAGTGATGTTTGTGAAGGTTGCATTTATGGAAAAGCCCACATACTCAAGTTTGGAACTAGAGAACGAGTAAATTCACCTGGTTTACTAATTCATACAGATGTTTGTGGACCATTTGAGAGCGAGTCTGGCTACCGCTATTATGTGCTCTTCAAAGATGACTATAGTAGATATCGTTTTGTCTATTTTATCAAACACAAATCTGAGGTCGTAGATCAGCTGAAAACAGTCATTGCCGAAATCAAAGCTGCAGGTTATGGTGTACAAGAGATATTGTCAGATAACGGAGGTGAATTCGATAACAATCAAGTCAAAAGAATACTGAACCATCACGGAATAAGACAGAGACTGATTATGCCATACACTCCTCAACAGAATGGTTGTTCAGAACGAGAAAACAGAACTGTTGTAGAAACTGCAAGAGCTTTGATGCACGCACGAGAAGGACTATTCAATCAGACATTTTGGGCAGAAATGGTGAATACGGCAACATATATCCTAAACAGCACAAGTAATTCCGGAATCAAAAATAAATCTCCTTTTGAGGTATGGTATAAGAAGAAGCCCAACCTCAAGCACCTGAGAGTCATCGGTAGCATTTGCTATGCTCACGTTCCAAAACAAAATCGCAAGAAAATGGACAAGAAGGCCATTAAAGGTGTTCTCATTGGTTATGAAAATGATGATGGTTATAGAATCTGGCCATTTGATAAAAAGAAACTTGTTAGATCACGAGACGTCATTTTTGATGAATGCAAGACATTGTGACAGAGAGCAAGAACAAGAGTTTTCTCTCGCCTCCATCAGAGAATGTTCTCCAATATATAAAAAGTAAAGCATCATTGGAAAATGAAGAGGTTGAAGATCGATCAGAACAAGAAATCATAGAAGAAGATTCAGAAGATCTCAATGAAATAACAGAAATGAGAAAAATAGAGCGAGAAAGTTCAACGGAGCATGGAACAGCAGAAGACCTAGATGATATTGAAGAAACTGAACGTGATATAACAGAAGAAGACAGCATCAATGTGAGATGACAGCTGAGACATAGAAGAGAAATGAGGATGCCTAAACATTTTGAAGACTATGTCATGACAGTTGCAGCAGAGATCAGTGAACCTAGAGAACCCTTATCCTACAAAGAGGCTATAACTTGCAATGAAAGACAAAATTGGATTATGGCTATGGAGAAAGAGATACAATCACTGCAAGAAAATTGCACTTGGGAAATGAAAAAGTTGCCTACAGGAAGGAAAGCGATACCTTGCAAGTGGGTGTATAAACTCAAAACAAATTCTGACGGGTCCATTGAAAAGTATAAAGCAAGATTGGTTATCAAAGGCTATTTACAGCGAAAAGGTGAAGATTATGACCAAACATACAGCCCAGTAGCCAAAGGTGGGACAATAAGGTCACTGTTGAGTATTGCAGCAAGCAAAAACATGTATTTGACTCAAATTGATGTATGTACAGCCTTTCTCTATGGTAAACTTGATGAAGAAGTCTACATGAAGCCAACTCAGGGCTATGAAGATGGTAGCGACAAAGTATGCAAACTTGAACGAAGTCTTTATGGTTTGAAACAGGCACCAATGTGTTGGAATCATAGATTTAGTGATTACATCGAAAGCCTGAATTTAAAAAGAACCAATGCAGACCCATGCCTATTCATAAAGAAAGATGGAGAAGACATGCTACTGCTAGGTCTTTATACGTCGATGATGGGTTATTAGCTTCTACAAATGAGACAATGAAAGAAACATTTCTACATAATTTACGAAGAGAATTCAAAATCACGATCAAGCCTGCATCTTATTTCGTAGGACTAGAAATTGAGAAGAAAGAAAATGGATCAATTCAAGTCAATCAGTCTGCTTACACTAGAAAGATTCTAGAACGTTTCGGTATACAAGACTGTAAACCAGTATCAACACCCATAATCAAAGAAAGCGTTCAATTAGGCAAGGAAGATGAGAAAGAGTTGAACAGCACTTTTCCTTACAGAGAAGCCGTTGGTGCTTTGATGTACTTGATGACCGGTACTCGACCAGACAGCATATGCTGTAAGTGTAGTTTCAAGGAAACTCGAAAATTCCCTGAATTCTGACTGCTCCAAAGTAAAAAGGATATTCCGTTATTCAAAAGGAACGATTGACATTGGTATAATATACAAAACAGGAGTCAAAGATGAGCTGAAGACATTCAGTGACGCAGATCATGGTGATGATGATAATACAGGCCGATCAACCACAGGAGTTTTGAGTATGTATGCAGATGGAGCAATATCTTGGTACAGTCAGCGTCAAACTTCAGTTGCAATTTCTACAACAGAAGCAGAAATAGTCGCTGCTAGCGAAGCTGCTAGAGAAATAGTTTGGCTCAAACGACTATTCGAAGAAATTCTTATTTTGGAATCATAGACCGGGAGCCAAGAGGGTTTTTGCATGTATCATAGGCCCCACGACGAGGCTTTGGGGGCTGATAGACAATGTTATTCCCAACTTTGAATTCTCGGTATGGCACCCCTAAAGTGTAGCTTTTAGGAGGGGTGAATTTTCAAACGTGTTGTCTATATCCGTGCCGCTGGATCATAGGCCCCACTTCGATTCTTGTATTATGTGGTTAAGCAAGTCGCCAAAGTCCGCAAACTCAATATGCCATACCAATATGGCGTCACTTAAGGTCCGCCATACTTACCGAAACGTGTAATTTTTTCACTATGAAAATGGATCATAGGCCCCACGCTGTTGTTTCGTGATCTTTGTTAACAATGAACTGTAGAACGAAGATCTCAAAACGCCATACCTCTGGGGCGTCGCCAAGTGGCCACCATACTGGGGCAAACATGTCATTTTCAGCAATGAACATGTATAATAGGCCCCACTATGAAAATGTGTCACATTTGTTCATTTTGATGTTCTGAACAAAGTTCTGAAAGCGCCATACCCATGCGATGTCACCAACGTCAGATATTGGCTTAAAAAGATGTCACATTTTTATAGGTTAAGCGTATCAAAGGCCCCACTGCCACACCAGCGTTTTTACGTGTATTTTGAAGTATAAAACACGAATATATCATTGTCATACCTATGGCATGTCGCTAACGTCAGATATTGGCAAAATTGTCACATTTTTATAGTTTAAGTGTATTCAAGACCCTACTGCAATACCGGCAATTTTAGGTGTATTTTGAATTATAAAGCAGGAATATATCAAAGTCATACCCATAGTATGTCGCTAACGTGCACAATTAATCGTATATATATATATATATATATATATATATATATATATATATATATATATATATAAATATATATATATATATATATATATATATATATATATTATATATATATATAAATATATATATATATATATATATATATATATATATATATATATATATATATATATATATATATATATATATATATATATATATATATATATATATATATATATATATATATATATATATATATATATATATATATATATATATATATATATATATATGTATATATATATATATATAATTTTTTTCAAATTTGTATGTACCTATATGATAATATTGTGTAGAATTTTTTTGCATGTATAGACATATTAAAAAGATACAACAGTGGTTATTCTCAAGTAAAATTGTTGTCGAAATGAATACTAATAATATAATGTATACCTATATATAACAGGTGTTTCATGTTAAAAATATTTTTCGTTAAAAACACAAACAAGTTATCAAATAAAATAATGTATGCCAAATAAATGCTAAGCATTTCCAGGATTACATTAAGAAAGAAATTTATTTAATTCAAAACACTTCGCCCGAAATAACTAAATTTGAACTGATAGCTGACATAGAAAGAAGGCAAAATATACTACAGATGTCAATCAAAGTCCTAATTATAAATATTTTTGCCCTTTTCGGTAGGTATCTATATATTCCTATTTCTCCCTATCCAAGGTTTTACCCAGATGTTGGAAATTCTGTAATCATAAAATAATGAAAATTCTTTCTTGACCGGACGCTGCCAGTTCACCGGGTTTCGAACCCAGCCATTTTTCTCCGGCAGTTTGTGTGAGAAGTATGCGTGAAATTCTTGCCGCTATGGATAAAGACATTTTTAATGAGAAACGAGCATGAGCCTGTTTTATTTGTAAATTAAGTGATGAAAGCGTTATTTCATTCATTTCTTATTAAATATTAACTCACATAGGGATAATACCAATTCATATATATATATATATATATATATATATATATATATATATATATATTTATATATATATATATATATATATATATATATATATATATATATATATATATATATATATTAAGATAAATATATAAATATATATATATTTATATATATATAATATTTTGATAATTATTAGCAATAACAGGCTTGTTGAATCTCAAAAAACTCGATTTTATTAAAAAGTATTAACTTTTTAATAAAATCGAGTTTTTTGAAATTCAACAAGCCTGTTATTGCTAATAATTATCAAAAGATTAGAAATAGTTCACAGGCAACAACAATTCGAATGAATATATATATATATATATATATATATATATATTTATATATATATATATATATATATATATATATATATATATATATATATATATATATATATATATATATATATATATATATATATATATATATATATATATATATATATATATATATATATATATATATATATATATATATATATATATATATATATATATATATATATATATATATATATATATATATATATATATATATATATATATATATATATATATATATATATATATATATATATATATCAGATTATGTATCGTGCCCTGTAGACGCGTTTCAATTTTATAATTGTTTCGTTTTCTGTAATTTTGTATACATTGTAAACATAATATTAGTAATTCTCGTTGATCAGTAGTTTAACGATAATATTCAATCATCAGTGATCTCGATAACCTATAAGTACGCATTTTCAGAAAAAAATGAGCATTTTGAATATTTTTTCCGCCATATTGGATCCGCCATTTTGATTTTTAAAATTTTGACATCAAATTCGTAATCAGCGACCTCGAAAACCTATAGATACAAGTTTTGAGGCAATTCTGCCGAGCCATTTCAGAGCGTGGCTGAAAATTTTAAAAAAATGGTTTTTTCGGTATGGCACCACTTTAACGACACTCTATAGGTATGGCAGTATGATACCAGCTAAAGTGATGTAAAAGAGCATCCTAAAACCAAAACGCCATACCGCTACCTATTATACATGTTCATGGCAAAAAAATGACATGTTTGCCCCAGTATGGCGGCCACTTGGCGACGCCTCAGAGGTATGGCGTTTTGAGATCTTCGTTCTACAGTTCATTGTTAACAAAGATCACGAAACAACAGCGTGGGGCCTATGATCCATTTTCACAGTGAAAAAATTACACGTTTCGGTAAGTATGGCGGACCTTAAGTGACGCCATATTGGTATGGCATATTGAGTTTGCGGACTTTGGCGACTTGCTTAACCACATAAAACAAGAATCAAAGTGGGGCCTATGATCCAGCGGCACGGATATAGGCAACACGTTTGAAAATTCACCCCTCCTAAAAGCTACACTTTAGGGGTGCCATACCGAGAATTCAAAGTTGGGAATAACATTGTCTATCAGCCCCCAAAGCCTCGTCGTGGGGCCTATGATACATGCAAAAACCCTCTCGGCTCCCGGTCTATCAGTGCCAACGTTGATGATCGACAACGAAGCTGCAATAAAGTTGACACAGAATCCAGAATATCACCGTGGTACTAAACATATTCACATTCGACATTTCTTTGTCCGTGAGCTGGTACTTGACAGTTTCATTCAAGTTGGGAAAGTGTCATCAGAAGACCAGTTAGCAGACATGTTGACAAAACCTTTGTTCAAACCCAGATTACAAATGTTGAAAAATGCAATGGGGTTGACCAGAATAATCCAATGAGGGAAGGTGTTGAAGTCTGAAGACGGAACATTAAATATATTTTGGTCAACACTGTACATATTCTGAACTTTACTATTTGTAGTTGGCTCGTTGACAAAAAGTCAGTTTTTTGAATAAATTGTTGTATAAAAGTGTCATTCTATTTTCTTACAAGAATTGAGTAAAGATCTGTTTTAAATACTTCATCACAAAAAAGTCTCAAGTTTCATTGAGTTGCGTTTTTTTTAATGTTGATAGTAGGTATATGGCGACTGGCATAACAAGATTTTGTGAAATTTTGTTTCCATGAAAAAGAATTCACATTTTGATTTTCACAGGGTTGGCAACTCTGGACGGTCAAGGTTTTTGCCTAGTTCTGCTTTTTGCGTCGCCATTGCGCAAGCGCAATTAGTCGAACCTAGATCTTTAGCGATGTATCATTATTCTTTTCTATTTTGATGGTGTAGAAAAATTGTGTGCGTATAAGTAGAAAAAAAAATTATAACAAAAGATTTTCTCTTTATAATTTTCTAAAAGATTATCACGCTTTTTCTTGTTTCTATAATTATTCCAAATGTCTGGGGTGAGTTAATAACGATTGACAGTAAAACTGACATTCTTTTAAAAACAATATAAGAAAAAGGTTTTTTCAGTTTCCATAAAATTTTCATTAATGTGTCAAATTTAAGATTAATATAATAATTTCAATATTTTTGGTATTTCAGCATAAGTATTCAGATATTTGTATTTTATAACTTTTTTTTTTGTAGTCCAGCCATTTGAGTAAATTTCCACTAAATTATGAAGACTACTTCATTGAAAAGCACTCAAAGAATTGAAAATAAGAAAAAAAAAATGGCAGCATTATGGGAAATATCCAAATTGAATGAATATGATCGTGCTTTGAAGAAGAAACAGATGTTAGATGCTGAAACTATCAAAATAGATTTGATTGATATTGAAGTGGGACCAAAACCGAAGAGGTTGAGGAAAGACTCTGATTCAAAAACTGAGTGAGTAGAAGATCCAGAATCTAAAGATTTTGTCAAATAATGAACTATGTCAATTTAACGTTTGAATACATTAGTTTGATAGTGAATTATTTATATATTTTCTTGCATTTCCTTCGCGGATGGATGCCATTCCAGTGTTAACAAATTTATTGTTGAAATTGTTCCTAAAAATAGCAATTAATGAGCTTAATAATTATAAACTTATCACTACACCTTCTATCAGATATATTAACAATTTATATGTTGAAAGTTTAGTGTAAATTTCGAAAAATTGTTTCCACTGAAATATTCTAGTTCCTCAACTTCTATATTCTACCTTTGGAACAATTGAAATTCTCAAAAATCAAGTAGAATATAATATTACCAAAATATTTGAATGCCGTGAAAAATCTAAAATGTAGAAAATGATAGTATCCATTATCCAAATAATTTAAAGGATTTTTACACTATCATTTCTGTCTCAGTTGAATTGTAAGTTCATCCGTTTTTGTTGTCAAATCGACTCCATTTTGACATGATTTGGATAGAATTCACATCTAAAATAAAGGTCGTGATTTTAGCGAACTTAAATGAGAATGGAAATTAAACAAATCAGTCTGGCCATCTTGGTAGGTTCCCCTCTCCATTTCAGTTTTTGCTTCTTACACAAAGGATTAACTGACAGTTTGACTGACTCAGAAACATAAATGAGAACTGAAGTGATCAGTATAAAAAGCCTTCTAAATAAGCATCTCAGTGACAGGAGCCCATTAGGTTTTCACCTACCAAAAATTCCCTGGTTTGTTTTTTTTTTACATACAAATTTTTAACCTACTGAGCCAATTTGGGGTGGCTACATGGGTGACCAAAAACTTAAAACTCACGAGGAAACATGAAATGTTAACATTAAAAGAGCGGTGGTTAGAGAAATGATTAAAACCACCAATAGACATCCCTAACATCACTTAATCCAGGTACAAAATTTTAACCCACTAACTAAATCTAGAGGATCTGCTCTGTGGAGATGAAAAAAACAACAAACCTCTTCAAAAATTGTGGCGGTTAGGAAAAAAATTCCACCAAAGGGCACTTCCCTAATATGAACTTAATCCTTATACAAATTTTCAACCTTCTAACTCAATTTGGAGGAAGTTTGGGGGTCCAAAAATGTTTTTTATCTCCATAAACCCTACAGACATACCTAGAAGGGCTGAGGTTTAGATATGTTCATAATTCGTTTCCACATCTTTTGCCACTGGTTTCAAAAATTTCCACTCGTGCATCTCCCCACTACTGCCTTCCCAGAAGTTTGAATGAATTCACCGAACATTTTATAGTTCTGCCTAATGAAAAACTCTAGACTGCTGGAGATGCCAAAAAGATCTCGAACATTGTGGTCTAGGAGGTATAAAATGGAATAACAAACAATTTCCACATCACACTGTTGACTTTTGATACAGTGCATAACAATTTTTTTTTGGGAAAAATATATTCAGTATTAAATTAATGAAGATGAGATACCCAAATAATCCTCTTCAAAATCCATCTAGTGAAATGCTCTACCAAAAAACTAAGGTTGAATCCATTCAATTAATTAAAATACTGAATAAAAAATTCATCAGGCAGGTGCAGAATAGGCAATTTGTGCTTCTATTGCTGTATGAATGCAATGAAAGGGTTGCTACTAAGAGAAAAATTTCTCCTCAACCCATATGTTATTCATAGGACACATGATATAAGCATTTTATTTGATGTTATTATTGTGTAATAGGTTGGAAGACTTCGGTTGTGTGCCATTTGGATAAGTTCCAATAAAGTTCTTCTGTATTAAAGAGTACTAACATGATTAGTAAAGTCGGATGAACAAGGCAATTGGATAGGTAAAATAGTTTGCAAACTTTTTAAACATTACTTGGTATCTGCCGAATCAAATTACTCCTACATTTCATATAATAAAAAGAATCACCACGACGATAGCATCATGTAAGCAATGAAAGAGATTTTTGTTATGTAGAGAATAGAGAAGATTTACGTTCAAAGAGATTTAAGATGTCCTTACAGAGTATGTAATGATATAAAATTGGGCCACTTACTATAATATCTTTTCGGGATACAGTTAACTGAGTGACCTTGGGGCTTTATAGTCGAATGTAACAGACGAAGCGGTTGATGATAAATAATTGGAAATTCAACTGGACTAATCAGAAGAAAACATGCATATCCAAAGAAATATCAAACTGGATGCTTGCTTTAAATGTTAATATAATCAAAGTGAAAGAAACAAAAACCTCACATATAAACTTGAATTATATAGATTTACCTTCCATAAAATGTATTCAAACTATTTCATTTCAATATATTATTAATATAAATTGACCAAATACTGATCTCTTAATAATCAATAATGTTTGTAGAAGTAATTTATCAATAGTAAATAATTAAGGTTTCTTATCTATTGTATTTATAAAGTATTCATAAGTAACGTTTTGTATGTATCGTAATCATACATATGCATTCCCACTGTTCTTGCTTTATCTCAAGAATGGTTAATTACTTAAAATATTGCCTTAGGAGAGATATATAGAGAATTTTATGCTATACAATTAATAATCTCATTTAAAGGAGCCAAGATGTTCACACACACAAAATTGTTTTTTCAACTGTTTACCCTGAAAACCTTGACTTGCATAACAAAATTCAAAAAATGTTATGAATTAACTCACAGAATGTCAAAACAAAGATTTTTACAAGTTTATAGCTCATTATATATGTTTCTTTTATTCCGTTGCTTTCATTGGAATTGATATGTGATTATATAGATAGATAGATAATCTTTATTTGTCCAGTTATACAAATAAATGTGTAGGACACGTCAATGTTAAAAATATAAAAACATATAAATATATACAATTAATATTCTAACAAGTAAATATAAAAAAAACATATTGTCAAACAAACATACATATGATCATATCATCAACCTAACCCAAATCACAAATAGCAGCAGGTACATATTATCACAGTTTTATCAAAGAAAAATCACTATCTAGGAACTCTTGAAGGGTGTAAAATGCACTTTCAACTAAAAAGTTTTTGAGTTTCTCTTTCAGCTTATTCTCTGAAAGATTACGTAGATTGATTGGAAGTTTATTCCAAATTTTTTTAGTTAAGAAATCTACATTTTTTTGTATGTAGGCATATTTAGTCCTACTTTGTTGTAAGTCTTGCTTATGTCTTGTATTATATTGATGATCCAATAAATTATCTTCGAATAAATCTGAATTTTTCTTTACAAACAAAACACATTCCAAAATTTAGATAGAAACCAAAGTCAGAATCTTATATTTTAAAAAGATTGGTTTACAGCTCTCTCTTGGTTTCAGACCAAAAATTGACCTTATGCATCTCTTCTGCAGAATAAAAATAGATAAAGATATATCAGAATAGACTAGAGTGTTCAGATTTACTATTAAGAAACAGAGAAACAAACATGTAACAGACTATTTTTAAATCAAATGAATGTATACCAAATTCATCTCTATTATGTTTCACTACACTGCCGGATTTTAATAACAAAGAGGTAGAAATTTCTTCAAATATGTGTGTAATATTTTCAAAACTGGCTAAATAAAGCTGATTAGTGGTAGTATTGGATTTCCAAACTTATTATTGTAAATACTAATAAATTCGAATTTTGACAAGAAAATTTTCAACAGAAATGTTCAGATACCATTCCTACAACCATCTGCTGCCATCTGGTTGTTTAACGGGAAAACTTAAATAAAATTACTGTCAAAAAAAAAGCGAATAAGTCGAATATACGTTATAAGAAATCATGATATTTAGCACTGTAGTGTATCACACTTTTCAATGAAATGTTTGGGTACACATTTTAAATAAAATATACAATGTGTGGAATTTGTTTGTGAAATCTTGTTTACCGTTTGTGTAAATGTCATGTTTTCGTCTATCAAATTATCACAGAAATTAATTTTGGTTTTCTCTCTAGGGATAATATTGAAAAACCGCCACTAATTGGAGAGATAGGACCTTCAGGAAAAGTAAAACTATCTGGAGAACAGTTTGCCGAACTTAAGAAGAAATTGAGGGAACAAACTAAAATAATGAGACAGCATCCTAATTTCCGTTTACGAGATATAGGAGATAATGCTTCCATGAAAGTAGATACTGAAAACAGAATCCCATTGTTCCTGTCTGATATACAGCATTTAATTTTATATTCTCAAATTGGAGTACATGCACCTTACTCCCCTGCCAGGTGGTGTTGTTTGGAAAAATACAACCGGCTATTGAATACAAATATTTTGGTTATAGAAAATCTGTCTCTCTATCATTATAGCTCTTATGAAAGTAATTTTCCATTTCTTTCGTCAAAATTTCAACATGAATTGGAGGTTCTAGCCCCTTCCTCCTATAGAGGAGATATTGTTAAGGAAATATCCATGGTACCCATAACAAGTAAGTATTTCGCTTATCTCACTCTATTTTAATTATTCTGAAGATATCTAAAGTAAATTTGAAGTTTGTCAATCCCAGGTTATAAATTAAAAGATTATAACATTTGACATTTCTTATGCTATGTATGCCCCGATAAAATTATATAATTTTAAGTTTCTAGAAACAGCACCAATTGAGTTTGACAATTATACATTTTGCAGTACAGTAAAAGATCTGAACAAATATATATATTTGTATCATTGATGCGAGAATAGCTGTATATCTTTGAATATTCCAACAGTATATAATTTATAAATTGAATTAATAATATTTTAAATATAAACAGTAAATCTAATTCTTTAATAAAAACGAAAATTTCACTTTCTCTTAAAGTTTGTTCCTTTCACAGTGTGTGAACATGGGTCACTACATAGAAAGTTTTTTTCACAGGTACCCAAATGAAAAAATTCATTAATGAGTATGGTAGTTTGGAATCTGCAGTGAGTAAAAGTGAAGACTTATTTGACACTGTAAAAAATCTATTTCCTATAGAAGAATCCGTTTCAAAAACTGATAAAGAATACCCAACTGTCTTGCCCCCTTCAGACAAATTTCCAAGGACACATTTACTTTTGTCAGGCTGGGAACTCGTTGAAGAAAATTATCCTCTTCCTATTAAAGGTAATACTAATAACATTCAATAAGCAAAAAATTTTGAAGGTAAACACATTCACCTTTATTTTTTGTTTGTTTTACGTTTCTGATGCAGAAAAATGAGAATATAAAATTAGGAAAATGTTCAAGCCTTAATAATTTTTCTATTTGCAGTACAAGGTTAGTTATGTTTCCAGGAGGGTAGATGTATTATAGGTTTCAACATGTTTCTATAAAATTCTACAGAAAAAAACAATATGTAGATTTTGAAGAAATATAATGACCTTTCTGTAATATATGTCAAATATTCATTTAAAAAAATGTATAAACAAATTATTAAGACAGTAAATCTTTCAGTAAATATCTTACATAAAAATATGCGAAAGTTAAAATTAGACGCCTCCTGACAACAGATCAAGCTTGACACAACCATACTGATCTATTTATTTTCTGTTTACTGCTGCCATCAGTTTTACAATTGAATATTTTGCACAATACAAGACAAATAGCCCCTTACCTATACCGACACAGGCCTCTCACCCAATATCGGACATTATGTGTATGTGTTTCTTCAATTATCTACCTAAAGCCTTTCACGAAACTGAAAATAGCAGACTCTTAATGAAGGATTTTCGTAATCAAATCATTCAATGTGAACCATATAATACAAGAGAATTCTTTGATTATTGTCAAAGTTTAGAACGAGCTCTGAGAACTCTTCATTTTTGACATTTATAGTGTTTGTTATTTTTTACTTGTATTGATGAAAAATTCCAGTAAATATCTTACATAAAAATATACGAAAGCTGAAATTAGACCCCTCCTGGCAACTGATCAAGCCTCTCACAACCATAGTGATCTATTCATTTTCTGGTTACTGCCGCCATCAGTTTTATAATTGAATATTTTGCACATAGTTAATAGCTAATGGATAATGGCCTCAGTGTAAAATTGATAAAACTGGTGAAAAATCAAATTATTTCTCCTCTAACTAAGCTCATAAATGCCTGCATAAACAAATCTATTTTTCCAAACATCCTTAAAGAGGCTTTGGTGACCCCCATCTTTAAAAAGGGCAATAGGGATCTTCCTGAAAGTTATAGACCTATATCACTGTTGCCAGTTTTCTCGAAGATCTTTGAAAAATGTATCGCGATCCGGATCACTGATTACTTCGTGTCAAATAGTTATTTTACTGACTCTCAGTTTGGCTTTCGAAAGGGTAGGAACACCACCCTGACAATAGCTGACCTAACTTCATATATTTTGGACTCATTCAATGAAGGTTCGGTCTGTGCCACATTGTTCTGTGATCTCAGCAAGGCCTTCGACTGCGTCTCTCATGATATTCTAGTGAAGAAACTGTCTGCCTATCATTTTGAATATAGCATCATTGATCTGATAAAGTCGTATTTGGCAGAAAGAACACAGGTGGTTCGGGTTGGTGGTGCCACATCGGCAAGAGGGAATATTGATATTGGAGTTCCACAGGGATCTGTGCTTGGGCCTCTCTTATTCCTAATTTTTGTAAATGACTTACCATATATTGAGCCCAATGCCAAATTCACTCTTTTTGCTGATGACACTACCATCTCGACCTCCGCCGATTCCATAATAGAAGCTGTTGCTGATTCTGAGAGACTACAGGAGAGGGCAGAGCTATGGTTTGCGGTGAATGGGCTTCACCTGAATAAAAGTAAAACAAGTGGAATGATTTTTACAGTTAGTGGTCTGAAACATGCGGGAAGAGAGAGTGGCGTGTGTAGGTTTGTGGGAGTACATCTTGATCGGAAACTCACATGGGAGGCACAGGTTGACAATTTGGCGGCTAGCCTGAAGAGCAATCTATTTTTGCTGCGCGGTTTGTCGGGCTGTGTGTCTCGTGAGGTTCTGAGATCTGCATACTTTGGTGTCTTTCACAGCAGACTTGCCTATGCCATCCTATTATGGGGACACTCTTGTCATGCTGACAGAATTTTCGGGCTTCAGAGAAAAGCCATAAGAATTATCGGAGGATTAGGATACAGGGATGACTGTAGAGAGCTTTTCATCAAACTTAGAGTTCTTACACTGCCATCCATCTTCATACTGGAAAATCTACTTCATATAAAAAAAAATCTTAATCTATATGAATGTCACTCTGATATCCATTTACATGATACACGGCTTAAACACGATCTGCTCTCGGACTTTTGTCGCCTTAAAAGAACTCAGGATGGGCCTCATTTCCTGGGACCGAAGTTTTTCAATAAATTGCCACATGCAGTCAGACAGCTTCCATTGGCTCCATTTAAGAGACATGTGTCTGGCCTCTTGATGGAAAATGCTTTTTACAGCTATAATGAGTTCCTTAATAAGCCATTATTAGAGTTTTAATTGGATAAATTTATAACGATTTTTAACTTGTATTTGTATTTTGATTGATGTAAGACTTTAGCAGATGTGTTAAATTTGAGATTTCATTGATATTCTTTTCTAACATTTGATTGACTTATGTAAACAAACCATTGTTTTAACATTAATAAAGAATTTGAGTAACACACATCAGTAGTATATAAATCGGTTGAGTGCAAAATATAAAATTCAATTATTCTTCACTTAACATATATAGCTTGAAGCATAAATAAAGCTCAATTATAAATAAATTTGAGTATATTTTCAATATTCAAAAGACTTTCTTTATTAAGTTCCCATTCCTAGAACCCAAATTTTTACTAAAATAATAATTGTACAATCTTATTACCGAGTGGAAAATCCTTAATAATCAACCTTAATACCAGAATATGTCTCTCTAACACAAACATGTTTATATTGTTCATAAGAATGAACTTTAATTGTGTAAAGTGAATAACGTGTTTGAAAGCTGTGCCCGTACATTTTTAAATTACGCGATAAATAACCGAAAAATGAATATTCCTAAAGTTTTTTACAGTGTGTTTATGAAGTTTGTGGAAAACCAAAAGTATCAATTTTTTCGTTGCTGGACCTTTTGAACTGTCTCGGAGATTTAGCTTTTTGGCATAGAAATACTCGGAATGTATATAAATTGCTTGGGTTGAATCGCCGCAAGATTGAAGGTGCAATCAAGATGTTTCTTTGGGCTAGTATCTCCTAATTATTCTAATACTAGTGGGCAGGGACAGACTACGCACTATCGATTAAAGAATATGGGAAAATTTAAATGTTCTAATAATAAGGTCCATTCAAATAATGTGTAATATGCTACAATATTTATCATGTCAGATGTATGGAAAGAGTGAACAATGTAATGAAAATAGGGGACCTTATAGTACTTTGTTCAAAAGAATGTCATTTTCAATATGAAGAGGAAAACCACCTAAGGGGGAAATATAAACAACGAATGAAAGAACTAAATGATGATATTGTAGAAGCGGACTCCCTCATCGAGCGCCTTTAAAAAAGCTTCCGAAAATTCAGTGAGGGCGAGGAAAAATATCTAGATGAAATTATGAAGTTGAAATGTTAGGTACAAAGAAGGAAGATAATTAGTGAAGAAGGATGTATGAAGAGTAAGATAAGAAAATAGAAATACTAAATGAGGCCAAGATAAAAGCGGAAAACGAATTAACAGGAATTGGGGAATACCTAAAAACATGATCCATACGAAAAAGAAATACACTTTACAGAGCTGAATAACTTTTAAGAAATCAAATTTAGCAGGAATCTGTGAACTAAAGTTGTCAATCTGGTAAATATATCTGTTGACCTTGAGATATAACAATCCCAATCAGGTATATGCATCCAATAAGTACTGATCTTAAACCAAACAGAACATTCCCTGAGGATTTGGAAAAACGTCTTTATGACACACAGAAGTATGAGCATCTAGCAGAGTTGTCACAAAATCAAAGTGAACCATCGTTAACATGTTGACTGCCGGTGACTCAACTGTTGAGTCATGCCGGCCCTCCGCCAAAGGCCGATGACTCAATTGCTGAGTCACGTGCAATCTAAAACGTTATGAACTAGTATAGCTCCGGCTTTCGTCAGGGGAACTACTTTTCACGTCGGCTGCTTGTCAGGGAATAAACGAGTATTTTTGCTCATATTTTGTTCATGACCATAGATTGGCATAGATTTATATTGTTTGTTGACTTTTTTTGTTCTGTATATTGAAAACAATGATTTTTATAAATAAATTGAGGTTTGAGCATGCATTTTATATTAATTTCTCATGACAAAGTTCATTTTAGGGTTTGATTCAAGTGTTGGGTCATCGGCCTCTGTTAAGAATACAGACCTCAGAGGCCGCTGACTCAACCCCTGAGTCATACTAATTTCAGGTATAATGACACCGAAAAAAAAATTCAATTATCAACACAACACTAAGGACTGTATTTTCCGCAAAATTAAACATAAAAAAATTTCGGTTATTTGGCAAGTCCCCATATCTGATATAGGCGGTCAACGTGTTAAAAAATATTGAGTATAAACCTATCAGAATGCAAAATGCTTATGAAAGTTCAGAAAAATACCAAACCTAGTAGGTATAAACATGGCATAAATTGTTCTAAACAAATTGGAATTGCAAAAACACCTAAAAAGATAAACAAACACACAGTGCAGAACGTACACTATAAACAGAATCAAACTGATCACAGCTTACCGGGTCAGTATCAAGAAACTCAGAATAACCAAGAAGTTGGGAATATTCATATGGCTAAAAATTATAAAGATAAAAAGTAGTTCTGATAAGTGTTAGTTTGAATGGTTTCGACAATGTTTCTTCTGTATTTGTGGAATTCTGGACTTCCATTGTCTATAAAAATATATCTGAAACAAAAATAAAAGAAAAGGAAATTTGATTAGTAAATGGCAAGTTCAACAAAAAAGAAAAGAAAATAGCTGAAAAAATTAAATTCAATGAATTAGTAGGATTGAATGGAAGTATCTGAATAAAGAAAGAAGAAATGAAATGAGATTAGTGATTTTTTTTTTAATGAGATTAGTGTACAAGGGGATGTAAACGAACGACCTTGTTCAAGAGTTACATTAAGATTTCTTCATTGCAATGTTCAATCAGTTAGGAAAAAAATCTTTTCTCTGGATACTACTAATATTTTAAAAGAAGATATAGAAGAACATGTAGACATATCCTGTATTCATATAAAACCACATAAGTTTTATATAATAGTTTATCAGGCCCTACATTTTCATTTATTTTGATGTGGGCTCCGGAATGGGGGAAACCATAGACTAAATTTGTTAAATCATCTTGGGCTGATTCTTTAATTTGAAGTTGATATCAGAAATAAACCTGCAAAATGCACAAGTAGCAAGTTTATACCCATAATACAAAAAGGGTTATTCTCATTTTTCAACATTGTAGAGTCCTACCAATGAGATTTTATTATGGCTTATAACATATCAATAGTGAAAAAATTTGAGAATCTTATTGAGCTTTTTAGGAGGGAATATGAGCAGTCATTTGAGGAGAAAAACTATCATGTAATTGTGGGGAGGCTACACATTGTTGATTGTTTTAATGGAACGTTGCGATGAATGAAGAATTGGCTGAATTTTGTAGAATAGTTCTAAGCAGTACAATACTCATGAAGAATATAAGAACTTCAAAAATGTCTATAAACAGGCAATCAAAGATCATAAACGCTCATCAAATGATAACATGATCAATACTGCAGAAAATCCGGTAAAACGCCTGTGGAATATAATAATATTACCAATATCATAAAATAATCCTTTCGAAGCTAATGCCCCCTTTTCCCGACATCAATTTGGTTTTAGGGAGTATTAGAGTACGGTTTTTATCTTGGATCTGTTTCCTGGAATTTTGGACTCTTTTGAGAGTCCTTTATCAACTCCTCTATTTCTAGGATTTAAGTGAAGTATTTAATTGCGAATCTCACAGTATTCCGGCGGGGAAGCTGGATGATTAAATTTGATGGCAACAGCATAAAGCTGATTGAATGATACTTAAAAGAACGTCGACAGGTTGTGAGGATGGGCGAGGTTTCTTCTGACGAGAGTGCGGTTGATGTGGGAGTTCCGCAGGATTCTGTTTTAGGACCACTACTATTTTTTATATATGTCAATGACCTGCCGCTTCAAGATCCAGTTGCAGATTATAATCTCCTAGCGGATGATAGAACGCTCAGTTTGCATGGTGAGGATTGTTGAGAACAACGCACGGGACGCACGAGCGGAGAATTGGTTTGCATCAAATGAACTCATGCTAAACGGATATGATATCCAAGCAATGATTTTCACTTGATTTTCACCTCGAGGAGCGGCGAAATCCTAATTCTGTTATCAAATCAAATCAAAATATGCTTTATTGTCTTTAAAATTGTGCAATTTATCGACAAAGCGTAAAACTAAACAATGTAAAATATAGAAATAAAAACACATCAAGCAAAAAAATTCCAAGAACTAAACAATGTAAAACTCGGAAATAAAAACACATCAAACCACATTTTCATACAAAATATATACAAATTTTAAATTATCAACAATGGAACCGCGAGTAAGTGTAAAAATTTTTATAATATTTTTTAAAATCTGCTATTCAATTTGATCATATCGATCAATCAATGCTCAGATTAGTAGTCTCCTATCGAGTAATAAGATTTTGTTCGTTTTCGAAAATTGGCCAAGGAAGTCATAGGTTTAAATTATTCTGGAAGGTGATTGTAAATTTTTTTAGCATTGTACATGATGGACTTTTTTGTTAATTCAGAGGAAGGAATTCAAGTAAATTTAATATAAAGCTGTTTTTCTTGAAATAAGGTTGGCAATGAGTCCCCCACCCTTCAGAACATACATGTAACGAATCGCTCTCTTCTGCAATTTGATAATGGTGTCAAGTTGTGAAGAATAACATGAACCTCAGAAGGGAGAAGATGAGATTCGAGCAATGCAAAATAGGTAATTCTTGTAGATGCCGTTTCTAATTCACTTGAGATGGATTTAATGGCAAAAAAATGATAATTTTTCAGCTAAGATATGCAGCACATGCTGTGAAAATCTGAGATCATTGTCGATACGGAGACCTAAAAATCTGACATAATCAACTATTTTTATGGTATGGTTCTGCAGAAATAGTACCTGGGAGTTATCTTTATAAAACAAGGCGACGGTTTTATCAACATTGAAGTAATGTAAATTTGCATCAGACCAGGATTTGATCAATCAATTGTCATTTCAGAGTTCAGCGTCGCAGAATTAGAATTGCTCCAAGTAATACTCGTATCATCCGCGAAAAGCGTAATTTTTCCACTGATCCTCAGATACGTAATATCATTTATAAATAATAAGAAAAGGACGGTACCTAAAACAGAAGCTTGGGGGACACCGCTCGTGATAAATTTACAAGCAGAATTGGAGTTATTTGACCTTACAAATTGTTTTCTACTTCCAAGATAAGTCTCAAACCAGTATAGTGGAATACCTCGGACGCCATAAAACTCCAGTTTCCGTAATAAAATTTGGTGACTAATGCAGTCAAATGCTTTAGCAAAATCACAGAAAACCGTAGCTGTGTGGCGCTTGTTGAGAGATGAATAGATATTGCCCAGCATAGAAAACATAGCATCAGTGTTATTTTTTTTTTGGGTTGAAACCCAAATTCATGTGACGAGAGAAAAATCAGAAGGTGGATTTTCATTAGTTATTCTATTATCTTGGATAAAACAGATAGAAGCGCTATGGGTCTGCAAATTTGTTAGATCTGTCTCCTCCTTTATGAAGTGGAAGACTTATGGATGACTTTAGACAATCAGGAAAATTACCAATTTCAGAAGACTCATTAATTAATGAAACCAAAGTATTGATAATAATGTCTGGAAGATTCAGACATACTCTCGAAGACAGACCATCCATGCCACAAGAGGACTAATTTTTTATTTCATTTATTGTTTGTAAGAGTTCATGCTTATCAACAGGCCTCAAGAAAAATCTGGAAGCGACATTGGCAGAGGGAGGAAGAAATGAAAAAGATCATGGACTTGTGATAGTTTTGCGGTAACTGTATTGCATACGTTAACGAAATAATAAATCGTTAGGATTAGGTAAGTGGTCAACTGGAGATATAGACTTAATTCTTAAATCATTTAGACCATGATTCCTTGGAAGTGTTTTTGGAGTTGGCTAGACGATCAAAGTAATATGCGTTCTTTGCAGATTTTATTACTTTTAAGTAGGTTCTTCTATACTTAGAGATGTAATCCAATACTTGAAAGTTATCGGAAATTTTTTTATATAAAGAAGTGAACGCATATTCTTAGCTGCAATCCTTATACTGATAAACGCCCAAGGTTTGTGCCGTTTAGGCTTAATAGATCAAAGAGGTTAAGCAAATTTGAAAGATGAAATAATTTTATCAAGAAAAATCCTGAAGTTGGAATCCAGATTTCTAGGAATGCTACTCCAGTCCGAAGAAAGACAGAGTTCCTGGGTGTGTATCTTGATCGTAAACTCAGGTGGGATGTGCATGTAGAAGATGTGTGTGTAAGACTGAGGAGCAGTATATCCTGGGGAATTTGGTAGAATGTGTCTCTGCTCAAAGCCTAAAATTCCGTGTTCCATTATGGAATCCATTATGTTCTTCAGAGTAAGGCTGTAAGAATCATGTCTAGCCTTCATTTTCGAGAAGACTAGGGATACCTTCTTTGAACTCAGTATTTCAACTTTCCTAGCTGTATTTATTCTGGAGAGTATTGTAGGCCGTTTCGCAGCGCACAGCCGTGATCATCTAACATGCAATAGAGGTAAACTGAAGGCTGTCTTCTGCATATTGAAGAGTTGTGGGCGCAAAGCAGACTATCGCGGTCAGATTGTTTAATGAGATATCCCTTGAAATCCTAGTCAATGTGGAGAGGTTTAAAAGGTTTCTAAAGGCATTCTTCACTAGGAATATATTTTATAGTATTCAGGAGTTTTTAGATTTTAATCTTAATGACGTTTTATATGTCTTGATAAATTGTCGTATAAAGCTTGTGTGTATTCTCTTCATAAAGTTCTATTGTATTGTGTTTTTTTTTTATATGACTATATGGTTTAAACTAATGTTGTTTTTGTTTTCGTATGAATATGTGAATATTTTTTATAGCGAATGTAAGGTTAATTTCTTTATGGTATTAGTAAACTATCTATAAAACCTGATAAATGTCTATAATGTGATAATAATAATGATCATTATTGTACGTGTGACTTATACAGCGTGTACTCGTCAATGTAAATATAATAAAAATGATCAGTTATTGTACATCAAATAAAATATGCAATGTAAATACACTCTATAATGTAACATTCACATATAATAGACGTAATATGAATAAAATCAGCAGGACAAGAGTATTCGGAAACTGAATATAATGCTCTATTCAAAAGGAAATCTTTTATTGCCGTTTTGAATCTGGGCATGGTCAAATTCCTCAGATGTATAGGTAACTTGTTGTATGCTACGATGGGAGTACATTGGGCATCTCTCGTAAAATGAAGAACTATGTCTGGGGATAGACATAACATTTGCATTCCTTGTGCAATACCTGCTATGATCACCCAATTTTTCGAATTCCTGGTTGTGTTTCTTGGCGTGTAATGCAGCTTCAGTATAAAGATACTCGGGAATGTGAGCAGTATGTTCTCAATGAAGTACCCCCTACAGGAGTCTCTCGGCTGAAGCCCAAAAAGCAACCGCACAAGTCTCTTCTGGGATACAAAAACTCTTCGCCACCCCACCGAGCAACCCCACTGGAGTACTCCAGAGGACAGATGACAGTAAGCCAAACTGTAGTATATACCCATCAAATCCACCAGTTTCAAAACAGATTTCATCTGCAAAATAGCAAAATATGCCTTACCCAGGCATCTATAAACATGTTGAAGCTGCGAGTCCCACCGCAGTGGAGCGTCGGCAATAAAACCCAGATATTTTACTTCCTGTGCAAAATGTATAGTATCAGTATTATCTAATGGATTTCTGATAAGAAAATTCATGAATGTTGTCTTAGATTTCAATATAGATATTCAATATCAGTCTATTCCTCTGGCACCATTGCTCCATCAAGTCACTCTCTCAACGCGAGCGAAAACCACCCGAATATCATCTCCCGACACATAACTGGTTCGTCATCTGCGTAGAGGACACTTTTACCCAAATCAATAAAATCAGCCAGATCGTTTATAAAAAGTAAGAATAACAGTGGACCAAGCGTAGATCCCTGAGGAACCCCATCGGGCTTCTTATTTTCCTTGAATAGACACCATGCTGACTGCGCTATCGAGCCCCGAGACTCCACAAAATGAACGATCTGATTATACATGGCAGCCTCTAGAACCTTGGAAATACTGCTCAGAAGGGATATAAGTACAGTTCGCAACATTCTTATGGTCTCTCTTTTTTGGAACCGGAACAGTAACCGATAGCTTAAATATTTCCGGAAACACCCCCTCTGTGATTAAGCGATTCACCAAATTCGTGAGTGACCCAATAATAGAACCAACAATATTCTTAAGTGTAGCCGGGCTAAAGCCATCAGCTCCCACAGCACTCTTATATTTCATTCTCACTATATATCCAAGTATATCCTCCTCGCGCACAGCCAATACAAATATGGACTCCATCACCGAGGAGGAATAAATAGGCGGTGATAAGTCATAACTTCACTTTATTCTTTTGCATGGTGTGAATTTGTATTCACTAAATGCTTCAAATGTGCTCCCTCAAGGACGTATTTTCTAGGAACTACTCGTTTTACTTCCATTGATAGGATATAGATAATCAAATTACTGAGATCCTTAGTATAACTGTTTTATATGGAACATGTACATCATATATTGATAAATTAGAATTTCAAATAATCCACCTTATGAACATCTTGCAACATAATTACCTCAACCTAACTTATTTTAGATACCGTTTTGATGATTTATTTAAACTTTTTCAAGTGATTATTTAGGGGGCTATTTATATACTGAGATGTTTTGCTTATAATTCCACCAGTAAGTGTCAATTTAAACATGTCTATACTTCATGTATGTATAGTTACATATTACAAAGTCTATTTATTTGTACAAAAATCCATAATTCTCGTAGATTGTTTCACTTTCTGATTCTTACTATTGATACACAGATTATCTTTTATTTTTTTTTTCTTTAGACCTTCTGTAAGCATGTGTATAACATTTATTCCAATTTAAAACTGTGATGGATCAACCAAATATCCACATTGAGTCTCTTCCATTTCTGAAAAGCATATCTTCTAATGTATGCTATCTGAAATTTGATCTGACGTGTCTGATGATAAAAACAATAAAATCATGCTCAAAACGGACTCCAGGGATCTGATTTATACTCGAAGTATCTTATTGCATAATACATTTTGACGTTTTCGTTAACTACATTTGCACAATTTGAATGTTTCAAAGAACTATTGGAACCGCGTCGTCTGTGTTCTTGAAAAAAACCGGTTGTGACACCCAGTCTTGCAGTTTTCGAATTATTCAAAAGAGCAGCCCTTTATCATTGTACAAGATTCAAATAATCAATTTAATCAAAAAAAAATTCAGATATGTTCAAAATACAAAATGTTTCAGATTCATTTATATCTTTATTTAAATATCAAACTTATTTTTTCAAGGTTTGATGGAACACAAATATGCTGGATATGTTCTGACCAAAGATAAATACAAGGAAGCCACACCTTTTAGCCCAATGTTTGGGGTGGACTGTGAAATGTGTAGGACATCGACTGGTGACTTGGAGCTGACTAGGATATCTATTGTTGATGAAAAATTGAATGTATTTTACGAAACTCTAGTAAAACCTGATAACAAAATAGTCGATTACCTCACAAGATTCTCCGGAATTACGCCCAAGATCATGAAAAATGTTACCAAACGCTTGAAAGACGTACAAGAAGAGCTGAGAAAAAAATTACCACCAAATGCTATTTTAGTTGGGCAATCTTTAAGCAATGACATGCACGCTTTGAAAATGATGCATCCATATATAATTGATACCAGGTTGGTACTATTACTAATTTAAATGTATATATATATATATATATATATATATATATATATATATATATATATATATATATATATATATATATATTCTATTTGATTATTCTAATTCGTTGGCCTTGTTTCTGTTATATAATTTTGTTTATGTTTTTTGTTCTTGGTTTTGGGCACAATGACCAAGAACAAAAAACATAACCAAAATTATACATTTATATATATATATATATATATATATATATATATATATATATATATATATATATATATATATATATATATACAGGGTGTTCTACAAGGTATATACCTACCAAGCTAGTTAGCCGACTACGTTAGGTACGCTGGCTAGTATTTGGGAGGTCTCGGGTTCAAACCCCGTGGCCGACTGGTCTGCCATGAGTTTTTTTCAGAGGTTTCCTCATGGTAATGTAAGTCACTGCTTGCAAACTTACAAGGCGAATGCTGGGCCAGTATTCATCCTCTGAACCCTACCCACACTTCCTATGTTCCATAAATATCCCGTCTCACCTATCCTTAATGTACTTGTACATACAAGTGTATCCTCTGATCTGGCTGAAGGAGTTAATCCAAAACTCAAGCTGCCCGCCTCCCTGACACATACTTCAGGGAGGAATGAAACACGTGTGTTTCCTTTTCCTGTCCAAGCTCTATGACAAACTTTGACAGATGGTAGGTCACTTGATTTTAAACATTTTTTTTTTAATAAACATGGGTCCGATTCGTTTTTGTTTAGAAGTTACAAGCATTTGAAGAATTGTAATTTTTTCAGTCAACCAGGAAGTGACAGAAAGTCACTTAGCATGTTAAACAATGCACACTTATAAAATATACACCTGCTTCAATAAAAAACGTAGGCATTTATTCTCCACTGAGGAATATGCAGATATTGTGTTTGTATATGGGTATGCACTTATGCAGCTAGCCAAATAAGAAATGATCCAAATCTCATTCTTCGAATGACCGAATCTTCAGTTCGTCGATGTGAGGCTTGCATTCAAGCTGAGGGTGGACATTTTTTATAGTCTTTAGTTTTGTGATTATCATTTAATTTGAATTTTTATTATTAATTGTTAATATAGTTTAAATGCTTGTAACTTCTAAACAAAAACGAATCGGACACATGTTTATTAAAAAAAATATGTTCAAAATCAAGCAACCTTCTGTCAAAGTTTGTCATAGAGCTTGTAGAACACCCTGTATATATATAAATATATATATATATATATATATATATATATATATATATATATATATATATATATATATATATATATAAGTAAGAATTATTCGTGTTAAACGGAAAACACGCCCGTGGTTATAAAATTAAGTGAACTAGGACATTTATTTGAAACTAATCAAACAAACCTCCTAGCGGAGCTGGTTATAAGAGTTCACGAAGCATCGAAATATCAACATCTACCCTAGACGGTAATTGTTCGAAATTTCAATTTGTTTATCACAATCGATGGAAATTGATAGACAGACTGTTTCGCCCTTATTGATGCAAATTCTTGCTTAGCGAATATAGTAGCCACCTTCGGGTGTTCCGGACGTACTAGTTCTCGTTGCCGAAATGTTTTCGTCTGTCTGAAAGATGTGGTTCAATTGTTTCCGACTGGTGGCGCTGTGTCATATTTATATGTCATGGAGTTACTAGAAGAAATATGTATGCCCGTTTGAAATGTTGGTTTGGTTATCACTCTCGGTGGATGGATGATACTGATGAGCCCCAATAAGGGCGAAACAGTCTGTCTATCAATTTCCATCGATTGTGATAAACAAATTAACATTTCGAACAATTACCGTCTAGGGTAGATGTTGATATTTCGATGCTTCGTGAACTCTTATAACCAGCTCCGCTAGGAGGTTTATTTAATTAGTTTCAAATAAATGTCCTAGTTCACTTAATTATATATATATATATATATATATATATATATATATATATATATATATATATATATATATATATATATATATATATATGTATATACAAACTAACTTGATAATACATAATCCAATCTTCCTTTTATTCTATTGAACAGTTTGGTTTTAAGTGGGACAGGCAAAGCATTATAAACTCTGGGATCAGTGTAGCCAATATGTCTCCGAGTTGCAGATTTTATATATATTGCTCAAGGTTTAAAAGAATACTTTCCTGAAATAGTAGTTTTGTAGAAAACATTTTATTTTCAACATCATTAGTTTAATTATTTGTTTTTGGGCTATGCATAGACTGTTTAACACTGTTTGCGTTACCCGATAATTATTGCATAATTTATGATATATTCAACCAATGAACAATAAACCATTTTTTCATGTCAACATGATTTTTCCAATTTAGATTTTCATCAACAAAAAAGTATTTTATATACTTTACCTTCTCTATGATATTACTACAACCAAATGTTCTACAGTTGTCAGTGCTACAGTCTGATTGATGTACTTTAAGATATGACAAAATATTATTCATGTACACATTGAATAATAACGAGCTCAGCACTGTTCTCTGCAGCACACCACACTTATGCTGTTTACCATTTTTACACATTGCATTCTGTTATTTAAGTATGTACACCTATTTTGTCCAGCCTCTCAAGCAATATGTGATCTAGAAAAATACGAACAACCTTTTTGCCACTGTCAAGATACCCTAAGATCAACTCGGTGACAGTACTTAAGGCGTTCTATGTACTGGAATTTTTTTTTTTAAGCATATTGATCGCTTGAGAGATTTTTTTTAAAAGCATATTGATCGCTTGAGAGATTTTTTTGTTCAAAAAATAACTGAAATATAATTATTTATTCATTTCTCTATTAGTTTACTAGCGGTATTTATCAAGGCAATTGGTCTATAATTTGATGTTGATTCTCTGTTTCCTTGTTTAAATATTGGTACAATATATATATATATATATATATATATATATATATATATACATATATATATATATATATATATATATATATATATATATATATATATATATATATATATATATATATATATATATATATATATATATATATATATATATATATATATATATATATATATATATATATACACACATATATATATATATATATATATATATATATATACATATATATATATATATATATATATATATATATATATATATATATATATATATATATATATATATATATATATATATATATATATATATATATATATATATATATATATATATATATATATATATATATATATATATATATATATATATATATATATATATATATATATATTTTATTTTATTTATTGAAAACTGCTTGTACATACTCATCAGAGCAAATATACATAAAACCTGTAGAGAGGCTTGAATCCTCTGTGCACAGGAGCAGGTAACTTATATCTAACTTAACAAAAACTATACTAAACTGTTCCAATTTTTTTTATTATGATTTTTGATTAAAGTACACTTGTCATTTGCTTTTATTTCCTTTGTCTCATTCAGTTCCTCACAAGTTCCTTCTCTACTATAAATTTATTCAATTTATTTACAAAGTTTCTCTTTTTAGGATTTCCTATTTTAAGATCATTAGATAACATATTATAAAATTTGATAGCAGTATAAAAAGAACTTTGTTTAGCAAGAGTTAAATCATATGACAGGATAGGCAGTTTTTTATATCTAGTGTTGCTCACAGAATTCATAAATTGCATCTTCAAGTTTTCATAATGAAATAATATACATCTACTAATGTACATTTGTTCTATTGTTAATAGTGTATCTAGTTTCAGGATTTCTTTGAATTTTTTCTGGATTTTTTTCTAACGGTCTTAACTTAGTTTTATAAGCTCCTCCCCATATGATTAATCCATAATTTATTATACTATAAACATATGCATAATATATTAAGACAAGTATTTTTAGAGGTAAATGTTGCAATTTTTTAGCAATATATAGAAAGTATCTTATTTTGCTTATTATTTTTTGGATATGCAAATCCCATTTTAGATTAAAATCTACAATTGTCCCCAAATATTTAACATTAGTATTCCTGTTTATTTGGTTTTCATTAATTTTTATTACTAATAACTCAGGTACACTGTATAGCATCTAAAAGTTACGTATTCGGTTTTAGTTATATTTAAAGTTAATTTATTTTGACAGAACCAAAGATTCAGTTGACTTAGGTATATATTCATTAATCTTACTGATTCATCCCATTCGTCCTCAAAGCTCAGTACTACAGTATCATCCGCATATGCATAAATATGTTCACAATATTTGAAAATGTCATTGATATAAATTAAAAAGAGTAGCGGACCCAGCACTGAGCCCTGAGGAACACCTATCTTAACTAATTTACTTATACTTTTTGTACCATTTAATAATACTCTTTGTTTCCTGTTTGTTAGGTAGTCCTTAAGCAATTGTAAAGGTACACCTCTTATTCCCATCAATTCCATTTTTTTAAATAGGATTTTATGATCCACTGTGTCAAATGCTTTGTATATATATATATATATATATATATATATATATATATATATATATATATATATATATATATATATTCATGTATATCTATGCTAGTATCTCTATATTTTCCTCAATTTCAATTACATTTTTCTTCACAACTCTGAGTTTCAACATCATAACTGTGGACGGTATTTCCTAAATGTCGATTTCCTTTATTTCTAATTTGTAGACCTGAAATACCTTGATATGTTGCTAATCTTAAATTCTCATTATAGTATTATATTCAATATCACTGGAGATCGAACACGAAAAACAAGACTGCAGACATTGGCGAGGGAATTTCTTTCAGAAAAAATTCAAGAAAGTAGAAAAGGTCATTGTTCAACAGAAGATAGTTCAGCAAGTATGAAACTAGCACAGTTAAAATTAACGAAGTCTATTTGTTTTGGTGATGCAGTATTGGGAGGAATTGAAAACGAGTTTAGGACATATCCCGAACTAGGTAACCGAAACTACGCTACAAGTATGATTAAACAAGTCACCAGACTTGACAAGTCTGCCTCTCTAACTGCGTTAGAAGACATATGTGCCAAATACAAATATTATGTGGATAAAGGCTCAGAAAGTGATCAGCATAAAAAAATTAAATTTTACCCAGAAAAGACGAACAAAGATGTGATTAAAAAATTCTGTGGATCTCTCTTGCACCAGTCTTTGAATATAGCTCATATTAAAATACCTGAAACTCAATTACTTACAAATATTACACAAACTTTTAAAACAGTTGATCAGTGGGTTCAAGACATATATAACCATACAGCTGCTCCTGGTTTATGCATTGTATTATTTGGAGGACAAAAAGAAGGTGGTAATGCAGGTTGTTTTATTCAAGTTAAAGGTAATTACTAAGGTGTCTCAACACCAAATCTAAGTATCATGAATAACTTTAATCTGTATAAAAACGATGTTTGTTACATAATTAAATTGATTTTTGTATGTTAGCATATACTAGTTTCATTCATCTTTTTTTTAATGACAACAAAATTTATATCTTTAGTTTCCTAAAAATAAGTTCCTTTACCTACTGCAAATTTAAGAATTTTTTTCTTATGAATATGTTGTCGCCAAGAAAAATATTTGAAGTGAATAAATATGACACTAAAGAATTTAGTGTTATGATAAGAGTGTGATCTTACTCAAGGATTTGATAACTTTCATAATTTTTGCTGAAATTATCTTGTTGCTCCCACATTGTTAACAATATTTTTGATGTTGCTTATTTTTGAATTTTCAATACATTTGAGTTTAATTTTTTTTTACTCAAATACACAATAGACGTTTTAACTTTGTACAAATGATTTATTTAGCCTTTTCAGACTTAATACAGAGAAACGATTAAACAAAATACAATAGTTCAGATGAATTGTTTAAATGTTCTGTTTTAAATGTATGTATGTGTATATATACCAGCTATAAGCTCCTTAAATGATGCATGTTTTTGAGCTTGAGTGGTGGACCAGTTCCTTATGGACAGAAAATGTTTTCTTAAAAATAGAAAACCAAGAATAACCCCACAGGGATTATAGAAAAACCAAGATGTCTTCTGGGATAAGATATTTCGGAGGTAAACTCGAATCTCCGTGAGGAGGCACTATGCCGAGGAATATAAGTATGTCCATTCTAAATAAACGTCATTCATTCTAGGTTTAGGCTTAGGAGGACGTTTACATTCTATCGGATGTTGCTTGTCAACGTGAATATGTAGAAGTAAAAAAGCTTAGCGTAGTGTAACTTAAAATCATTATGGGTAAAAAAACTAGATTCATATGCTCCATTTATTCTCTGAATGATGATCAACCTCATACAAAGGAAATAATTCCTCAAATAAATAGTGATATTTCAAATATAAAGTCATCGCAAAATGCTCTCTCCAAGAAAATTGAGAAGAATCATAATGATTGTAAGCAGTCTATAGATATGCTGGAAGCAAGGATTAGTAAATTAGAAAGTGATTTTTCTGCTCATGTGTTGACCGCTTCCCCCACCGAGGATGTTGGAAACTCGGAGAATGCTGAGTTGATTTTAAATGTAATTACTGAGCGTAAATATCGTGAAAACAACATACTCCTATATAATATTCCAGAGCAGACTAAATCAGCTGGTACTGAATTGGAGCGTGACTATGATTTGAAGCAGGTATTGGACACTCTTAAGAATATTAAAAATATTAATACCAAACTTGACTTAACAAATGTCAAGCGTCTTGGTATATTTAACTCCGATAAAGTGCGTCCAGTTCTTGTTAAATTTGATTGCCGATCTGATGCTACAAATGTAATCACTCACTGGCGTTTGGTGCCCAAGACTGTTTATATTTCTTGTGATTTAACGAAATTGCAACGTGATCGTTTTTATGTATTAAAAAAGCAAGCTTTTCAATATTGATGAGACCAACATAAAGAATAACTAATATCAATTTGTTAGATTTCGTAATGGAAACCCATTTCTGGCTACTTCTTCGTCTCTACACAAAGATCGGTCTACTAAAAATGCTGATCCTGGATCAAACTCTTCTGCTGCTAATTTAAAAAACATGTAAAGTTAACGGTTAATGATCTCATCATTTACCATCGAAATGTTAGGGGCATTCGAACAAAACTCGACTTGCTTAAACTTAACATTGGTTTACTATCTCCATCACCTGACATTGTTTGCTTTACTGAAACATGGCTTCACCCCGGCATATTGGATGCAGAATTGGGCTTGCATGGCTACACTGTTTTTCGGAGAGACAGATATAGTTTTGATAGTGCTCCATATGGGGGTGGAGTACTAATAGCTGTTAAGGATCACTTGAAAGCCAAACTTATTATACCTGGTGAAACCATTGAAGAATTATTTGTGGAGATCTGTGGTGACTCGAGGAATCTGATGGTTGGTTGCTCTTATACTCCAAATGTGATTGCTGACACTTACAATGAACATGCTCAAACTATTGACAAATTAGTTCAGGAGTTCGTTAATCATGAATTTATTTTCTTGGGTGACTATAATTTGAGAGAAACTATTTGGTATAATCATAATGATCTGTCTGAGGATCTTTTAGCCATCTGTAATTGTGCTGACTCAGATGTTCAAGAAAACGTAGTTCTCTTGATGAATTTTTTCTCCTATCATGGAATATGCCAATATTTTCCTGTGCATGCTGCCAAGGGTTATACGTTAGATTCAGCATTCTCATCGCTTCAAGAAGACTGTGTTTGTTTAGTTGACTCTCCAGATTTTTTGGTTCCTTTGGACTCCCATCACAATCAGGTGTTCTTTAGCATCTCTTTCAAGTGCAGTGGTGAAATTAGAAGAGCGAAAAATAGACTTGACTTTAGAAATGCAAATTATAAGGAAATAAACTTTTTGCAGCAGTGCGATTGGAGTATGTTATTTGCAAACAACAGCGTGGAAGATAATTCTTCAAAATTTTATTCAATTCTAAATAAACAAATAAGTAATTTTGTTCCGCTTAAAAAAGAATCTGATAGTACTTATCCATGTTGGTACTCTAGTGCATTAATTTCGTTAATTATTGATAAAAAAAAAAGTTCACAAAAAGTGGCTGCAATTTAATGTTTCTAGTGATGGCATTAAATTTCGTGAACTTAGGGCCAGATGTATTCGTCAGTCTAAAACCGACAGGCAATTATATATTGATAGTATTGAAAAGAAATCTATAAGAAGTATGAAAAAATTTTGGAATTATGTAAACTCTCTATCAAAATCTAATTATATTCCCGAAGAGGTATTTTTTAATAATGTAACTAGTCATGATGGTAAGTCTGCATGTATTTTGTTTGCTAGGAACTTTGAATTGGTTTATCTATATTCCAGTTCCTCTTTTCAGCACCAATTATATCTTGATGATGAACTTGATTTCACTATTAGTAGAGAGGAAATAGCTTTAACCATTAAAAATTTGAAAGAGTCAAACTCCGTAGGGCCAGATGGGTTGTCTGCTTTATTTGTTAAAAACTGTTCTAGTTCTTTAGTTGAACCTCTTTACTTACTATATGAGCAATCTTTGATTACTGGGTGCATGCCCACCTTGTGGGAAAAAAACCTTTGTTACCCCAGTATTTAAAGCCGGTAATAAACGTGACGTAAATTATCGCCCTATTGCCATCATTGGTACCATACCTGAAATTTTCGATTCCATTGTAGCTATAAAACTCTCTGAACTATGCCTTCAATTTATAATTGGGAATCAGCATGGATTTGTCAAAGGGAGATCCACTATTACTAATCTTATATTTTGTAACATTTTTATTGCTGATACCCTAAATGATTAATCCTGCCCTGATAAGGTTAAACAGGTGGATTGTATTTACTTGGATTTTGCTAAGGCTTTTGATTCTGTCAACCACAATCTTCTTGTTTATAAATTATCTAAGTTCGGACTGCTTAAAATGGATATTATCATATCTTACTAAACGGGAACTTCAAGTACGTATTAAGGGAAATCTATCTGATCCATTTATTGAAACTTCTGGTGTGCCTCAGGGTTCGCACCTAAGTCCATTGTTGTTTATCCTATTCATAAATGATATATGCCACTCTCTCAAGTTTGGTGTTGTATGAATCTTTGCCGATGACATAAAAATTTTCAACAGAGTTAGGTGCTTCTATGACCAGATTAAGTTGCAAAAAGATCTGGTCCTTATTTACAATTGGTCTTGTACAATCCAAATAAAATTGAACTGTACCAAATGTAAAGTTTTACCTATTACTAGAAGTAGAAATAAGAAATTAAAATTCAATTATTCCATTAATGGTGAAATACTGGATAATGTTTGTAATATTAAGGATCTAGGTGTAATTCACCAAAGTAATTTTAAATTTGATCTCCACCTAAATGCCACTGTTTCTAAGGCCTACAGGTCTTTAGGTTTTATTATTAGGTGTCTACAAAAGAGTTTAAATCCCACGAATCTATAATTCATCTATACAAAACGCTAGTCAGACCCATGATGCTTTATGGTTCAATTATATGGTCTCCATCCAAATTAACGCACATTCCGATTTTAGAGTCAATTCAACATAAATTTTTCAGATTCCTTGCATCTAAAATGGGTAATAGATTTTCTTATAAAGAGCACGAATACACTCAATTTGCTTTATCCGTTAATTTAGAATCTATCAAATCCCTCCATATCTATCATGATGTTTTTTTTTAAAAAAAAGCATTAATGGGTCTCGTAGTCTGTGAATGTCTTCTTGGGATGTTGACTGAAAGGGAGGTCCCTTATGAGCTAAGGCGCATAAGACCTCTTCTAGAGCATGGAACTCATCGGAATTATATTTATAACAAAATTGTTATGCCCACAGTTGTGCTACGTACTGATAACTTGAAAATATTCAAAAGGGAACACAAACTTATTGTTAATCGTTATTTCTGATGAGAGTCTATTTTGCCTACTAAAATTGTATATTGTTATATTCATATAATTATAATTATCTTATATAGCTATTATAAACTATTGGCCATACTATCAACAAGTTTGTTATCACCAAATTACTCTTATTTTGTATAATTTTGTATAAAAAAGGATCTTTGATGTAATCATTGATCCGTTGACTTTTCAAATAAAATGAAATAAAAATAAAAGATCGTCACTTGGTGTGGCGAAATAATGAGGTCAAATGGGTTGAGCTGAGAAACTTTCACGCACCGTTTCCGTGGCTCTACCTGCTTATCAATAAGGCTGTTTTTGTTATATATACGTTATTCTTTAAGGTACGGAATCTGTCCACGTTTTAATTCTCTATCTATACCAACGAGAAATTGTCGGCTGATATGGTGACTTATTGCCGAAAACATAAACTAACTCGGCAAGACATTCTTGTTGAGGTAATATAATTGAAAAAAAGTTGTATAAAATTATTGCTTGAAAATTTTCTCGGTTTTGTTTTTTTGAAAATTCACTGTATCTAAAACACTATACGTATCGGTATCGCACTGAAACTTCAGATGTAGGAAAATTTTACCAGTGATATTTGATCAGCGCAGCCTAGGATTGCGGAAGCAAGGTTTTGTGATTTCCCATGCAACTAATGTTGGTCTAACCCGCATTAGACCGAATGGACGCAATTAGAAAAGTCGATCCACGCCGCATTCCATGAAATTAGGAATTTTTATATTAAAGTAAATTCATATTTCATAAGAGGGATGAAGAAGGTTTCAGAACCTTATAACTACCAATACGGAACAATTAGAGAGGAAAATCATGTACCCCTCCTCAAAAAATTCAATATACGTTTTGACTTTGGCTGCCTATGTCCCTGTACGCAAAACTTAAAGGGCAGCTTTCATGAATACGTAAGTTGAAACGATGGCTCGCTGGCATCTTGTTCCAAAATGAGCAATTTAAAAAAAAAACTTCTCTAGAAGCAGATGAAAGGGCACCTCCTAATATTCCTAAGGACCAGGTTTCAATTCCAACATTGAAATTTCTCGTCCTGAAACAACTAAAATGCAGAAAGTCGACAGTACTGTTTTGAAGAATTGTGCTTCCAGCTAGCTTCGATGTTCTGTCGGCTATTCCAGCTATCCTACGAGCAGAGAACTTTCCACCAATATGGAAGAACTCGAGAGTCCGCCTTGCCTTAAAATAAATGCCCTTAGACATTCTTAAGGAATTTGTGATTTAATTTTCTATTTTTTTTTCATGTAAACATGATTTTTTTATGTTTCATGTCGTAATCAACAAAAATTCCGAGTATTTTATATCCTTTACCCTCTCTATGATATTACTACAACCATATGTTCTAATGTTGTCAGTGCTACAGTCTGATTTATGTACTTTAAGATATGATAAAATGTTACTTATGTAGCCATTGAATAATAATGGGTCCAGTACAGCTCCTTGCGGTACATCACAAACCATCCCTTATGCTGTTTAAAATTTTTACACATTGCATTCTGTTATTTAAGTATGACTCATGTTTTTACTCTACGCTCCTAACACCTATTTTGTCTAGCCTCTCAAGCAATATGTGATGTGCTACACTGTCAAATGTTTTTTTTATGTCTAGAAAAATACCAACAACCTTTTTCGCACCATCAAGACACCCTGAGATCAACCCGGTGACAGTACTTAAGGCATTCTCAGTACTGGAATTTTTTTGAAAGCAGATTGATTGCTTGAGATTTTTTTGTTCAAAAAATTAATTCAATTTAATTTTTAATACATTTCTCTATTAGTTTACTAACAGTGCTTATCAAGGCAATTGGTCTATATATGATGTTGATTCTTTGTTTCCTTTTCTAAATATTGGTACTGTTATGGCCTTTTTCAAAATGCTTGAATACATGCCAGTTCTTAAAACACGTTTCACAACATGAACGATTGAAATGTCGACAATACTGTTTTGAAGAATTGCGCTTCCTGCTAGCTTCGATGTTCTGTAGGCTATTCCAACTATCCTACGAGCAGAACTTTTCTATCCATATGGAAGAACTCGAGAGTCCGCCAATACTTGCCTGAAAATAACTGCCCTTAGACATTCTATCCGTATTGCCCAAAGTAATGGAATCTGCCATTAACTCACAGGTTGTGCAATATCTTTAGCAGAATAATCTCATTAGTGACATATAATACGGCTTCGACGTTTTCGTTCTACGGGTGACTTCTTGAACTATGTAACACATATTTGGATAAGCATTATTAAGAATCATCAGCTGTTTTGCTAGATCTCTCTTAGTCCTTCCGCCTAGTTTTTCACAAGGCACTGCTATTGGATCTTACGGTTTTCCCGAACATTATGAGTCTTGATCGAAAGCTACCTCCATGAAAGGCAAATAGGTGTTGCGGTCGATAGTGCAAGCACTGTTAGCGCCGGTGTGCCCCAAAGGTCTAATTATTATCAAGAACGTTTTTTCCGATACACATTATAATGATCTGAATTAGACTGAAAATAACATTTTGACGACAGAACCATCAAGAGTTGTATAGGACGAGACCATAAATAGCGTCCTTAAGATAAGTAATACTTTGGTTGCTTCTAATGCCACCAAGCCACAGGCAACCAGGTGCTCAAGTTAAACTTCTCTCTCGATGATCTTCAATTATATTAGTGGAACACCCAAATGATTAAGTCAAACAAAAAACATATCTTAAGAATTGGCATTAATATTAATTACCTTGCACGCACACGTCTTCGCCATTTCCAAGTCAACTGCACAAAAGCTTAGTTATACTGCTCTGTTTACGCTGCTTTCATATACATTATATGTATATATATATATATATATATATATATATATATATATATATATATATATATATATATATATATATATATATATATATATATATATATATACAGGGTGTCCCGTAAAGACCACGTCAAACTGAAGTAGCATGTAGGTCGAATGTTACCCTACCTTCTATGAAAAAATTTCTCTTATGAAAGTCCTTCCGTTTTCGAGATATTTTTTTATATAAAAATATAGAATTTATGACCCCCCCAGTAGTTTTTCTATGCTGTTAGTACAATTTTACACTTTTCTAATTCATTCCTTCAGTAAAATATTGTAGAATGATTATTCTAACTTCTACAGTAAGAAAATGCTCGGAACATTATAGAGGAGCGGCTGTGAGAAATTTTTTCAATAGAAGTTTTAAGAGTTTACATTTTTTCATGAAGTTTAACCCATCGTAGTGATAACAAAATGTTTTGGGCTACTGCTGCACATTACATTATTAAATTGCCTATTTCACGGAGAATGATGGTAAATGTTATGACACAATAGATTTTTTATTGGAAAACTGAAAATTATTGCAATTTTTTCAAACATAATCTATTTTGACATAATCTATTTTGCCAATTTTCGTCATCATATTTTTTATTCTGCCTTATCTAATGAAACACTCAATATTTCACGTGAGAAAATGATAGTTGCATAATTATTTACCTCAATAATCAGAATTATTCATTAAATGCGACCATTTTCGGGTCTTTTTTTATCCATATAGCTTAGGCAGAAGAGAAATTTCATAAAAATTTAAGAAATGCTGCTGTGGATTCGTTAGACATCAACTTGTCATTTAATTCTTTCAGTATGTTACTTAGCTCGTGCGTCATTCTCACTTCTTGGTTATCGTTCACGCACTATCTGATTTTGTTTTAGAACTGTTCTGCTTAACGGATTGCATTTTGTTTGACTGAAGTGTTAACATAAATTTTGTTTGTTTTTGACTCCTAGTTTATCATTTTGGACATTGCTTTTTCTGAAAATGGCGGGAGGAAACGCTCCGTATACGTCGCGAGAATACGCTGACATGCATTTGATTTACGGTGAAGTGCGCCTTAATGCTCGTGCTGCGGCAAGGCTATATTCAAAGCGGTATCCTAATCGCCGAGAACCCAACTATGAAGTGTTTATCCGAACACACAACGCAATCACCTAAGGCAGAGTTCCTAGTCGTCGTAAAAGCAGTGGCCGGCCCTCAATGGTGGATGATGACATCGTTCTGGATGAAATCGAAGATCCATTAATATCTACTCGTATGATAGAGCGCTGTACAGGCATACCCAAATCAACTGCCCATAAAATTTTGCAGCGGCAGAATTATCATCCCTACCACTTACAACGAGTTCAAAAACTGTTACCCTGAGATTACCCAGCCCGAGTTCAATTTTGCGGAAAAATGCTGCGAAAACATAGTGAAGATCCAGATTTTTTTAATAAGATAATTTGTAGCGATGAGACTTCCTGTCGAAAGGATGTGTACATGAATCTTCACAATTTGAATAGCTGGCAAATCGTAAATCCACACGAGAAGAGAGAAGACAGATCACAATATCGATCTAAGGTCAATTTATGGTCGAGAGTATTTAATGGTGCAATTTTGGGCCCGATCGAACTGCCGCCATCGCTAAACGCAAACAATTATTTGGAATTTTTAACCGACCAGCTGCCCATTCTATTGGAAGATGTGCCACTGCAGCTGAGGCGTACTCTGTAGTTTCAACACGATGGATGTCCAGCACATTACGGTCGCCCAGTAACCGCATATTTAAATCGAACTTATTCCCACCGGTGGATCGGAAGAGGAGGTGAAATTTTGTGGTCCCCTTGTTCACCAGACCTAAATCCACTGGATTTTTATTATTGGGGTTACTTGAAGGACAAAGTCTATTCAAAAACCATAAGCAATGAAGCTGAGTTGAGGGAGGGCATCCGAGTTGCTGCAGCGGAAATAACAGAGATTAGTTTGAGGGCATTGAAAAGGTCTTTTCTCGGTCGATGCAGCCAGCGCCTGTATACGCGAAAGAGTCATTTTGATCATTTACTATAATGATTGCAAATAGTGAAAATATCAATAATGTTTAATAGGTAATTAAATAAAAACCGTCAAATTAAGCTTTATCAGAAACGTCCCTTTTTTGAGAAAAATTGCGATAATTTTCAGTTTTCCAATAAAAAATCTATAGTATCATACCATTTTGAAATCTCCATGAAATAGTCAATTTAATAATGTAATTTGCAGCAGTGGCTCAAAACATTTTGTTTTCACAACGATGGGTTAAACTTCATGAAAAAAAAGTATACTCTTAAAAGTTCTATTGAAAACAGTTCTCCTCATTTTCTCACTGTTGAAGTTTGAATGATCATTCAGCAATATTTTACTGAAGGAATGACTTAGAAAAGTGTAAAATTGTACCAACAGCATAGAAAAACTACTGGGAGGGACATAAATTCTATATTTTTATATAAATATATAATAAGGACTTTCATAGGAGAAATTTTTTCATAGAAGGTAGGGTAACATTCGACCTACATGCTCCTTCAGTTTGAGGTGGTCTTTACGGGACACCCTATATATATATATATATATATATATAACAAAGAGGAAATTTATCGCAGGGAAATAGTATATAAAAGAAGCAAAGTTATCGGCCT
This sequence comes from Cynegetis impunctata, assembly GCA_030704885.1. Lineage (NCBI taxonomy): Eukaryota > Metazoa > Arthropoda > Insecta > Coleoptera > Coccinellidae > Cynegetis > Cynegetis impunctata. Next base: position 262,448 of record JARQZK010004367.1, read on the forward strand.
AGCCCGCATATGTCGAAGCAGCCGTTGACACGTGTTTCGGACTCTTTGGTCCTCATCAGAACGGCGTAGCCAAGTATGCGATAGAAAACCTGGAAATGAAACAGCAACAACAAGCAGAATCCCTTGCGTCGGAAGACAATCACACATTTGTGGTACATTGTTCGAACTCTCCGGTTTGGGAGATTTGGTGAAACTCTGACCACGGATTGTTGTTGCTGTTTCATTTCCAGGTTTTCTATCGCATACTTGGCTACGCCGTTCTGATGAGGACCAAAGAGTCCGAAACACGTGTCAACGGCTGCTTCGACATATGCGGGCTAGGTCGATAACTTTGCTTCTTTTATATATATATATATATATATATATATATATATATATATATATATATATATATATATATATATATATATATATATATATATATATATATATATATATATATATATATATATATATGTATATATATATATATATATATGTATATATATATATATGTATATATATATATATATATATATATATATATATATATATATATATATATATATATATATATATATATATATATAGATATATATATATATCAGTGGCGGCTCGTGAGGTTTTGGTTTGAGGAGGCTACAAGAGGTGTCAAAAAATACACCATAGGCGAAAATTTTTAGGATTTCAAGGTCAATCGCCTTATAATTTAAAGAAAATCAAAGTAAAACAAGCACCCTAAGCTATTAATTTGTTTTCACTTTCGAGTGTCTACCTTGAGACCTACAACTCCTACTTACAATATTCACAAAAACTCTTCTCAGCCAATTAGTCAATTCATCTATTCATCAAATTTTTTCTTTCACAAAACAGGTACCTACTTAACGAATTTGTTAACAGCTGGTGAGAGCAAATAAAAAGTTATTATATATTCATGAAGATTAGCGGGATTCTGCGATCTTTAACGTTAGCAAAATGATCTATAATATCCTCATAAAATTTTTTGTCTTTCGCCAAAAGTTTTACCAATTCCTTTTCAATAGACAAAACTAATATTTTTTAAACAATCCTGGCTCCTTGAATTTCGTAAATAAGTTTTAATTCTCTTAAGAGTGGAAAATGAGGGCTCTACGGAAGCCGATGTCACCGGGATAGAAACAATTAGACATAAGAGTTTATAAACTTGGGGTAAATCTTGATTCAAATATCAAATTATCAAAAAGGTATTTAATAGTACTCACATGATTTTCATTTTGCCCCAAAATTTCATTGTCATTATAAACAACACACAGTTCACTTTTTATGGCCACCTTATCAAAAAAATGTATTTTTGACATATATTTTCCAAAGGGTTATCTGGAAAATTAGCCGAAAATCCGGTAAACAAATTTTTATTGAGTAAGTCGAAGAAATGCAGTTCTTTCAAATCAGAGAACCTTATTTCTATTTGACCCCTAATAGTATCCAAAGTTTCATAAAATATTTGCTTATAATGAAGCTCCATATCTGCGTAACTGAATTTCTTTCGTTTTGGGCTAAATTGAGTCGTATCATCAGTAGTTTGAAATACAGAAAATGGTTTTTTTAAATAAACTTCTGCACGAAATTCTGAAATTTTTTCCAAAAGAAACTTGAGCCGATTTCGTGAGTAAATTACATCTGAAAACTTGTGCTGTAAGATTTGAAAAACTATTTCTGTTTGTTCAAAAATTAATTTAAAGATGTTTAAAAAATATATAAATTCCTTATCTTGTAAGTAAGATATTAATCCGCGTGCGGTATTTAAAGTTACTTTATCGGTGAAAAATTCCTCACTTTCAACTATAGAATTAAATCCTCAAATCCTAAGCGGCCCCAAACAGAGACATTTTCCCTAGTAAAAAGTAAACACTGCCAACAAAATAATTTATTTTTACCTGTGATCCGGTTAGGCAAGGATGTCTCTCATAATTCCTTCTATTAAAACCGCGGTTTTGTTGTCTGTTACGTTGCACCAAATTGTTTAATTCAGGGGAAGGTCGCAATGTTTTTATCAAAACTTTATCTTCATAACTTAGTGCACTAAAGTTATGGGATAACAAATATTCCACTAAGTCACCATTGAAATTTTTGAAATTAACTTCAGTAACCAAACTCATTTTAAAACAATACGCGAGCAATATAAGTAAACACGCTGCTGTTTTCGGCCATTATTAACTACGATCACACTACGATTCAATTAATGCTTTCCAACGAATTCACTCGATGTCACGCGAAATTCTATAGTTGTGATTGGTCGACATTGTATGAGTCTGGGTCTCTATCGGTGTTGCCATTTACATGTGTTTTGCTTTTCTATTGCAATGAAGTATTCATTCGGAGTATTTGCAATGTTGTTTGCTTTTCTGTGGCAGGCATAATGAACGTTGGGAATATACCTTTCTAAGCCTCCGCAGCGTTGCCACAAATCTTGAAATGAATGAAATGCAGTAAATGCAAATACCTTCTATCTTAATTAATAAATTATATTATATAATGTAGGTTGAAAGGAAGGTAGGTGCATAAAATAATATGATTTTGATTAATATGAATATGCTGAATGCTGACTATTCAATATAATATATTAGTGATACACGGAATATTATTGAGGAGGCTTAGCCTCCTTAGCCTCCTTTGACTAGCCGCCCCTGATTATATATATATATATATATATATATATATATATATATATATATATATATATATATATATATATATATATATATATATATATATATATATATAATTGTTACGGTTTAGAATATAGCAATGTTACCACATGATAATAGAAACGGCTGCATCTATATAAATTGTTGCAATCGCCGCCTTCTGTATTTTTATATGTCTAATTTTCATATAAATATCCTTCCCGTTCCGGGAAATCAGCCGACATTTAGTATCTTAAGTGATTTTCGAGGCAGAACGAAACTGTCAACATTTGGTCAAATTTATGCATTTTTAAGTAGATATTTCTTGTTTTTTTGTGGTTTTTGAAAAATTTCCAATCTCCACAGCTTCTGCAGATTAAGTTAGAGGGTTGAAGTTTGATACGTAAGTGCATATCGTAGTGACTATTCCATCGAATTGCATCTCGATCTGGTTCACAATCAGTACGCGATGCACTTCGCGATTTTTCTTTTGCAATAGAAGGGTGAAATTTGGTACGTGGATTGAGTTGATGTTGAGGTACTTTCCTTCGTTGGTTTCAACTCGAATTTTTCTAAGTGAAACTTCTTTAATACAGTTGTGATTTGAGAATTCGATTAAACGAAAAATCGACACCAAAAAGAGACAAAGATAGTCATAAACACGAAAGTGATAGGTTATATTTTGTTCATTTGAAAAATTAAGTGCGGATTGCGGCGGGAAAACAGACTTATCTGAGACGCGAATTGCACAATAAGCAAAATACTACGAAGTAAATCTGGTCACAGCTGAAACAAAAAGTAGTATGTAGAGGGAAAACTACTGAAATCCAGGAAAATTCGAAAAATGTCGATGAAATAAATAGCTTCTTCATTGATAAAGTCGGCAATCTAAAGTTTGATGTAGATCTTATTTATTACTTTAGTACTAATAGACTGCAGAAAAACTTCTTTACTTTTATGAAAATCACTATTACTGATGCAATGCTGCAATTTGGTAAAATTGGATGAGACTCTGCTGGACTAGATGGAATAAATTTAAGAATGATAAATATGATATTACCGTATTGCTTGCTGAGAGTCCCTGTGTCATGTGTTCAACTGTTTTTTCTCTACTGGTGTCTACGCTGATGTTTGGAAATTAGCTTTAGCTTTCCCACTGCCTAAAAAAAAGTTAATCCGGAATATTATCCAGATTTGCGACCAATAAGTCTCCTTCCTGTATTGTCAAAAATATTTGAGATGATTGTTAGTTCAACAACTGAGAGGTTATTTGGAAAAGTAAAACATACTTCCGATCACGCAATCGTGATTCAGACAGAATAATTCCACGAACAATGTTCTCTTAGGTGTAACTGCATTTGCATATACCTTTGATAAAGGTATGCTATTTATTCTCATATTACTTTACGGTCGAGCTTTTGATTTGGTAAAACATTTGTTTCCTAACTCTAAGATGAAATATATAGGCTTCGATGCCAATTACTTAAGTGATAGAAGAAAAGCTGTCAAAGTGGAAAGCAATATAACGGACTTCTATTATGTTATATACGGATTACCTCAGGGTAGTAATTTGGGACCTCTGTTATTTTCAGTTTATACATTCATAAGTGTTCTGCATCGAGTAATACAGAAATCTTTCAAGTGATGATCGGTGGAGAGAGATTAAACAGAATTGTTTCATGATGCTGAAGGGTATTATGCAATTGAGCGGAGCTCTATATTAGACGATTCATATACGATCCCTAAAAACTATATATGGGACAAACTAAAATACACCGATTATACAGGTACTCGACAGTTATTTTTTTCCTAAATATTTTTTAATTTACTCGATGTATTATTCTGTCATCAGAGGCCTCGGTAGACCAGCGGTAAGGTGCACCGCTTGTAAGCCGAGGATGTGGGTTCGAGTCCCAACTTGCTCTTGGGTGTTGTGTATATCCTGAATTTAGTGGTTATAATTATGAGATTAATTGCTGGGTAATGTACATTGTTTACAAGCCCATTGGCCGTTCGGAAACGGCGTTAAACAGTAGGTCCCTCGAGATTAAAAAAAAATTCTGTCATCACTAATTAACAAAAAAAAAGGGTGCATTTTGTGTGGCAACTAAATAATGGGACATAGAACAAATTTTCATTTTTAAGTTGGAGTAACATCGCCGTTAGACTGTATGACCGCTCGACTTCGGTTGGGCATTGATTGGATTAAGAATCTGCACTGTTCGGGGCAAATCCATTTCAAATCTGGTTTATTTTGGATTTAAGTTGTGGTAATGTTCGTTGTTGGTTGTTCCTCAATGACGGTTTCATTTTATGCCATACTATTTCTATGACAATAAGGTCAGGACTGTTGGAAGGCCAAGAAAGAACATTCACCTTGTGGTCTCCAAACCACTTTTTTGTTAAAA